>ML412640.1:70127-81269 GCA_005239525.1 Nicotiana knightiana | reverse complement strand
AGGAGCGGGAGCAACTAGGGATGAAGAGGCACGAGCGGCTGGAGTCTCACCATCAGGTGAAGAGAGGTTATGACCTTGTTGATCCTTCTCCATGGCTTCCTTAGTTTTAGCTATTTCAACACTAAGGTCGAAACCCTCTTGACTCATTTCCGTCAATGTGTCAAGGAGAGAATTCATATACGCCCATCTCACATCAACATCAGCCACCTCTTCAAGATCTTCATAATCCCTTGCCCACACTTGAAGCTCACCCTCAATCTGTCCTTCTCCGCTTCAGCAGCATCATGGGCGGCCTTTAACGGTACAATCGACTCCTCCAAAGTTTGAACTTTATCTAAAGCCTTACGAAGGTCCTCTTGAGTACGAGTGAGTGATTGCACGAGCTCGCCTGAGTATTCCTCATTCTGCCCCAACAAGATTTTCAAGTCTCTAATCTCCTCTGAGGCGCGAGAAACTGCTCAGCAAATGAGGACTCCAGAACACTCTTGTCTTTATCAGCATGACTGGAAGAAGCCTTCTCTACTGCAGTTCTGCTGCCATGAGCCTCATCTGGCGCTTCAAGGTACTCATTTCCTCTTAAGGCATCCATGTCAATCCTTAGGCTATCATACTGTGCTTTCCAATTGTCAGCATCGGCCTGCAACTCTTTTGTCTCCTGGTCCGTACTTGAGATCCTCTTCATAAGCTCCATGCCTTTAATATTAATCTACAAGAAATAAACCAATTAGATATGATAAATTTCATATACGAAAATGAAAGATGATAACCTGCATCATACCTTCAAAGAAGTATGCACAACTTCATTAACCCATGTAAGAGCACTGTGGCTAGCTAGCTTGGCTTTCTCAGTGGGACCTATCAAAGACTTGAGCCACACTTCGGGCTCACCCGTTTTCTTGAAAAGATTCCCTTCAGCTGGAACCTCTATTACCACCTGCCGCATCTCTTTGATGGAAGACCCTACTTCCCTAGCGGAAGGCATGGAAGCAGACAGAAATGAAACAACAACAGGCACGGAGGGTTGAGGAGCTGGAGAAGCCAAGGGCAAAGCNGCAGATGAGACAGCTTCTCTTAAAGAAGCAGGAAAGACAGCAGCCAAAGGGACATCGTCAGAAGCAAGGTCAAAACCTTCATGGAACAGGTAATCTACAGACTTATGAATGGGGGAATGTGAAACATCTTCAAAGGTAGAAGGCTCAACCACAGACACGGAAGGCAAGGTCATGGGAGTAAATTCATCATCTGAAACCACCCCCCTTCTCCGTGACCTGTGTACTAAAGCCCCCTCTTCTTTTTCTTCTATGGAACGAGACTCACCAATCTTCCTCTTCGAGGAAGACGGACCAACAATAATTTCTTGGGCCTGAGCCAAAAACATCTTCGGTATAGATGAAGCAGACACCCCACGAGCAGAGAACCTTATCAAAAGGGAAAAAAGTTAAGCGACAAAGAAAGAAGAGACTCGAGTAAGGAAAGAAGCAAGAACAAAAGCTTCACTTACCGTGGGTCTTTACATGCCAACCATACCTCCCAGCGAGGTACTTCCAAGATCTCTCTTCTAAAGGAGCAACGGACAATAATTTTTCTACCCAATCACGGATACCGGAGACATTCTCAACATTATCCATGATTGCTGAGAGAAGTTCGTAAAACATCTCAAGTCAGAACGAGGAAAAGTAAATAGATGTAAGCTAAAGCACCTTACGTGCACGATTCCACTTCTCAGGGAAGGGAAGATTTTCTTCACCCACTAAACCAACAGTGGATACAACAACATACCGTAGGTACCAACCCCTATCCTTATCATCTCCAGGGGTTACCAACACTCTTTTGCTCCTAGCAGTCAGAGTAAAAACCCCTTCACGAAACAAGGTAGGAGAGTAGAGATGAATAAGATGGTTGAAAGTAAAAGGAACCGAGGCTGAAGAAGCTAAACTCCTAAGACATGCGACAACTCGCCACACAAGCGGACCAACTTGTCCTAAGCAGATATTGAAAAAATGGCAGAATTCAATTATGACTGGGTCAATTGGAGGTCTAAACCCTAGAGTAAAAGGGTACGTATAAACAAAAGAATATCCCGTCTTGTAAGACGTTATTCTTTGATTACTATTCGGAATGTAGACAGGGAAATCAGGCCTCCAAAAACACTCCCTACGAACAAGGGAAATCTGACCCTCAGTTATAAGGGTTGGATACCTTTCGACACTCTCAAGGGAAGAAGATTGGTCTACAAGAACTTGATTATCTCTAGCAAAGACAAACTCAGCAGGAACAATTTCATCAACTCCAGGTTCACGAAGGCGTTCACCTCTACCTCTAGACAAAGACCGAGAAGCCCTAAACCTCGGAGAAACTAGAGACATAGCGGAAGGAGAGGAAATTATCTGAGAAGAAGAGGAGCCTCTCGAAGGAGTGGATCCTAGACTCCTAAGTCTACCACCCCTCCGACTCCTAGTTGGAGCAGAAAATGGTGTTAAATTTTTAATATCTATTACTCCCTGAGGTTGATTTGAAGAAGACATGTTTACAAAAGGCAAGAAGAAAGTTCTTTACAAAAGACAAAGATAGAAAGTGTTTCGTGGAAGCAAAGAAAAGAAGAAAGGTATTTATGCTTGAGGACAACCGTCAAACATGGAAAAAAAAGAAAAATAATGATGAAGAGTCATAATTGAAGGTGTCACTTCGAGATTGACGCAGCCGCAAAAAGCCCTAAAAGGGTCGAGTAAATGCAGAACCAATCCGAGAAGGACACGTGGTGTGAGCATTAAATAGAAGTGGCAAACGACGCCTATGGTTAAGAGAAGTATACAATATTTCGAGGTAAAACGACGGCAAAATATTCCCGCCATAAATGAGTATCCACTTATCAAATATTAATCGATAAATATATGGTAAGTGGGGGGACTATCTGTATTGGTAAAAAAGAGTTTCACACGTAAGCTAACTTTTTACGACTCAGCCAGTTATGTGGACACAGGAGAACGCGACAGCTGGATGTGATTCTTTGAAGATGTACGGAACAAAGAGGCACGATTCAATAAACACACAAGCTCATCAGCCACGGGAAACTCAACCTGATCAAGACAGGGAAGAGGCACTGTCAGAATGAATTTGGACAAAGCAAGGACCCACAATTGATTACTCGTGCGTTATGTAACTGTACCCCAATTACTGTTATCTTTGTAACGCCCCATTAATGTCATAATTAGTCATTAATGGGCAATCATAGCAAGAGTTGTACGTTATATCAAGGAATCTCCTATATAAGGGAGGGGAATACAGCTTGTAAAGGCATCTGATTCACAAATACAATCTACTTTGCTTTTCTATATTTCTGCAATATTGTCTATTATTCATTTTTCTCTATTTCCTTGATTATCAGTAACCCGTGTTCATCCTAGAAATAGCTTTAGTCAAAGGATCTAATTCTTTGATTAAACAATCTCATTCTTGATTTTACACTTTAATGACACAATTAATTTTTTCCACGAAAAATGAAAGAACACAACTGAAATAAATGCTAGAGAAAAGGACTTTGGAAAGGGCAAAGAAATATGAAAATTGTTGTTTATTGTATATAAATTCTGTTTTTCTTGTTTTGACTCCTACTGGTGAAGGATCTAGAACACAAACTATAGGTTCACAAGAACCCAATAAATTTTTAGTTAAATTATGTATTTGTATTCAGAAATTCACTAAATATTTAACTATAAATTCAATTATTATTATATATTAATTTAGAATCGTAATAGAAACTCAAAAGCTTCAAATCTTGAATCCGGCTTCCGACTCGAGTACTTGGTCGTACAAGGGAAGCAGATATTTGTAGTTGCTAACAATTGTGGACTTGTCAAACTTGTTGGTCTGTCTGGTTTAATTAATACAAGTCAACTAAGCATGGAACTAGAATTACTGCAACTAGATAAACTTAGGCCCCTTTTGATTTGTGTTCAGATCTCTGACTTTTCCTCCACCATTGATTCACTTAGAAAATTTGTTCCCATCTTTCCACTTTTGTTTCTAAATTCTAAAAGTAGCAAAAAAACGGCATTTCTACCAATTCTGTTTACATTCGATGGAACAGTTATAAGATAGTCTAATAATCAAGAAATTGCAATTTGAACCGTAATGTCACGGTTTCAACTTTTACTGGCCTCTGATAAAATATAGATGTTCAACTACTTATATCGCAGTGTCTTTATCCAAACGAGGATAATGGCAAAAGAAAACGGAAAGGATTATCGATTTTCAAAGGTTTAGAAATTCCAAAATGGCGTGACGAATTTACTCGTGGAATTTATCATTTTTACATTTAAGTCCAAGTCTTAAATAGTTGTGCTATCACGTAACTAAGGAAAAGTGCCTACTTACGTCAACGTATACACATCAAATTAGACCAAGTTAATAAGTTTTAAATTAAAATAAAAATATATTAATCCATTAAAGTTTTATAATAAAAATATATGTATGAATATATATTATTAATTTTTTAGCTTTGTATAAATGCCAGGTGAATGGCCTTGAAGGAAGATATAGATCAATTTAGTTTATAAATGTGTGACTAAGCTTGGTTGAGCTACAGGATATTTACTTGGTCAAAGTTCGTAAATTCTTTGTCGTGACGTGTAGCCACGAAGTTTCTCACCAATAATTCTGAACCACTTTTTTTTTTCTTTTCTTTTACTTGTTTTGTAACAAATGAAGTAAATATCTTTTTTATTTCTCAGGGCATTGAGAATTATGCGGTAGATTGGACTTCACTAAAGTCCTAAATAAATAGAAGTAAATTTACAAAACTCAAAGATACGCAAAGTGATAACAGTGTGTATTAGTCTCTGTTTGCTCAAGATGCAAGACTTTGAAAAATAAAATCTTGAAAAGGTGTAGTGTTTCATGGAACTTACAGCAGAAATCATGTCTTTTAATATGATCAGAATGTGCATTTTATAAATTTGTTTAAAATTGGAATCAAATTTCCAAACCAACATTCCAGAAATCAACTATTGGGATTTGAACTTTATATTTATCCGTTATAACTTGAAAAAGGTCTTATTCCTAATTATGCGTAGGAAAATTAAGATCCAAAAATGATGAGGCGTCATATTTGGTAGCTACTATTAAATTCGTACCCAATTTCTTAAAATTATTTAATGGATGCCCAATATTACATACTTCAGACAAAAACGCGACTACTCTTCACTTGTTTCTTTTTCTTCTACTTCTTCATCTAATTCAACAAATAATTTCAGCAACTAGGCTGTTTGTGTTTTCAATCGAATTACAAGTTCATTTTCTATTCTTTCCTTTTCATGAATGGGATCACTGCATATACACTATTTTTCACTATGTTGTATGTCATCTCGGCCTTTTTAAGTGTAATATTTCATCATTTATTTCTTGGGGTAAATTTTTGCCATGGGTTCTATTGGGTGTCAAGGTACAACTGATTTATTATCATAGTAAAAATAGCACGGCCTAGCCAGTTTTCGGATTGGCCATTTAAAAATAGACAACGTTTGTCAAATTATTGAAAATAGTCACTATTTTGCTGCAACAGAGACCGGCCAGCATAATATACTGGAGTTCGGTGCACATGTGTATGAACTTGCAGCATATTATGCTGGAACTCCAACACGCGGAAAGTTCCAGCATAATATACTGGATATTCGAGCACATGTGTTTGAACTTCCAGCATATTATGCTGGACCGGTATACTTTGCTGCTGGAACTCCAGTATATTGCTGGAATTCCAGTATATTATGCTGGAGTATTTTTCGAATTTTGAACAGTGTTTTCGTTCAAATTTATGAGTGGCTAATTTTGATTACTTTTAAAACTGTGACTATTTTTGAATGATCACTTGTAAATCTGGCTATTTTTTAATTTCGTCCATTATCGTCTTATAAAGCCAACACAATAGTACGACAAAAAAGAGAGATCCTTAAAGATGACAAAATGGGGTTTTTAGATTTATTATTGTTTAGACAAATTAATGATTGAGGCTTATTCTTTATGATATTTGAAACTTTTGTTTTAAATTTGAGCTCATTTGGAGTAGGATTGGGCGTTGAATCATGTGTTAAGTGGGTATTTGGACATAAGAATTTTAAAATTCCAAAAAAATGTGAAAATAAATTTCAAGTGAAAATGGTATTTGAAAATTCGAGATGTGTTTGGACATGAATATAATTTTGGGGTTTTCTTAATTTTTGTGATTAATCTGAATGAAAATTTTGAAAAACAGCTTTTTGGAGTTTTTCAAAAAGAATTCGAAAAATTTCAAAAATCATCTTCAAGTGAAATTTGAAAATTTTATGGCCAAACATTGATTTCGAAATCAAGTGAATTTTTTTCAAAAAAAGGTGAAAAAAATCGTATGTTCAAACGGGCTCTAATTAATCTTAAGTGCAATTTTACTATTTGAAGTTTACAATACATAACTTTTGATGGTAGGCTATAATTACGTATTTTAGTCGTTTATTACACTATAATTTACTGCACTTTAGTTGAGTTTGAGCTTTAATCACTAGCATTTTGCACTAATTGGGTGTATGCTTTGTAGGAGTGATTCCGAGCTATGTAGATGTTATGGAATGAATTCTAGTGATTTGGAACTTTGAAATCTGAGTAAAATCCTAAGGAATTAAGTTGGGATCGTGTTCGGGAATCAGTGGAAGACAGTTTAGAACGAACGAAAAAACGAGTAGGCATATTGCACAATGTCTAGTAAAATACACATAACTTTTCTACAAGAACTCCATTTGGGCTCCACATTATATGGTTGGAAATATAATTCAAAGGGCTACAACTTTTATGTTTTACGTTTGTTCAAATTACAAACAGAACATGGTTAAAAGTGCACAACCGCGCATTGACCGGGCATATGAGGCAGAAAGTGTGAAAAGTGCGCGACTGCGCACGCCCTGTCCGGCAAAAGTGTCCTTTTTCGCGTAGGAGAAGGTATAATTGTTTGGAACCTACCCTACTTGGTATATATACATGGAAAAATGGTATTTTGAGTACTTTTGACACACATTGAACCTAAGGAGGCAAGAACACGCTAGGATCAAGACAGAGAATTCTTCTACGAGTTTTTCACTTCCTTCTTCCTATTTCCATTATTGGTTATGAATTCTAGTATTGTAGTTTTGCATACTATTATGAATAGATAATTTTTTATCTAGGGTTTTGATGGAACTTATTGGAGGATGATTTTCCTGTTACGTTAATATAGATTTGCTATAGCTTTTTCTCTATTTGTTCAACTACGTTTATATTGTGGTTAGTTAAAAAGCTCTCAATAAATTGTGTCTATTTAATGTGTATTAATCGGGAGAGAGTGCATATTAAGGTAGTTGTTGAACAACATCACTCCTAACGTATATGAGGGATCAATACAGAGGGTTTAAAGGTGAGATTAGGGATAACGAAACCTTGGTGTGATCCGAGTGAGCCGTAACTTATTGCCAACTAGTGTAGTTCGGAAGAATATGTCTAGTAAATTGTGGTAGTTACTTGGGAGAGAATTACGACACTCAGAGCGCTCATAATCAGTATAGAACACTTAGGCAAATTTATAGGAAATGTAGCGAAAAGGATTCCGACAATTGGAAAAATCACAACTTTAGACCTCCTTAGTCTTGTCTAGAATTTCATCCTTGCTAGTTGATAATTTTACTGCTTTATAATATTTGTTAGTTAATTAGTAGAAATAAAAATTAAATCTTATAATTAGGAAATTGTTTGAACTTTTGTTTCTTAGCAATATTGAACAGCTGTAGCTAAGCCTTAGTTCTCTGTGGGATTCGACTCCAGACTTGTAAACTGAATTATATTTGCAACGACCGCTTAGTCCCTTTTATAAGGCATAGTTGGGCGTGATCAAATTTTGGTGGCGTTGCCGGGGAACTAACGGTGTAGCTTTAGGTGTACATATTTCTAGGTTTCAAGTTTGAACTTTTTTTTTATTTTGTTTTTTTTATTATTTTATTTTATTCTACTTGTTGATTTTAGAAACATGACATCTTGGAATTATGAGAATTTTGATATTGGTAATTCTACTTTTGAACCTCCTTATGCATATTGTGGAGGAAATCACCCATTGTAAAATTATCAAAATATTTCCGAGAGCGAGTTATGTGCACCAAGTCAATCTTATGTTTGGAATATGTGTGATATGTGTGGTGGTCAAGATGGTCACTTTCATGGTTGTGCTTATATGTCTTATCGTCCCCCAACCCCTTACTTTGATGGTTCGTCGTTTTCTTGTTAAGTTAATAGGAACAAAGAACCCAGGGATGATGACCTGAAAGATATGCTAAAGTGCCTTGTATAACAAAATAATGAGAAACCACTGCAGATACAAAGGCAAGAGGCAATTATTCATAACTTGGAGGCACAAGCTAATAAACTAATTGAACATTGTAAAGCGCAACAAGCTTACATTATGGATAGTAGCCAAGAAGAGCATGAATTGACTGCAGAAATTGCCATTATAATGAAGGAGTTGAGAGTAGAATATGACTAAACCAACCAACTAGAATTTGATGATGTCGATGTCGAAGAAGTGGTACTGGATTCAACTGAAAACCTTACAGATACAATTTTAATTGATTCTAGTTTGTGACAAGAAGAGGAGGTCGATAACAAGCTGAATTTTCAGTTTGAGCGCATTGGTCCTCACTCCAATCATTTTTCAACATTGTGTTCGGAAGGAGGTATGGAAATTAATCTATATGAGCCAATGCAATAAAGGACGAGATAAATATATTCTGAAATTTTCAATGCCGGCTAGGCAAGGTGACACTCCTCGGTTGAAAGTCAAAATGTGCATAAAGAATCACTTATTTTTTGGATCGCAACAATTTGTATCGCCCCAAGAGCATAATCATAAGCTTGAATCAAAACTTGGGGTCCAATTTATAAGTTCGAGATGGAGGCAAAAAACTGTTCATGTCGTGCCGCGACATTAAATCAAGCGCTTGTTGGGAGGCAACCTACCTTTATTTATTTTTGTTTATTTTTTATTATTGTATTATTCTTGTAGTGTCGATTGTTTATTTTTTTTGGAGCATGGAAAGCAAAATCATTGGAAGGATGCAACAACAAACAAGATGGTTGGAACTAAGTGTGATGTACCCGCACGAAGGACCAAGCCTGGGAGAAGCCTGAGTACCCTATGAGCTACTAGTGCTTCGGCCTTTGGACTACCAGGGAGTTTCTTTTAGCCTCTTGTATTTATGGATGTGCATTAGGGACAATGCAAAATTTTATGTGTGGCATGGGGAGATTGTATGGGTGGCTTTCTATGCTATTTTAGTTATGTTAGTTTAATGGAATAATTTTAGTTTAGAATTTTTTTTTATAGAAAATTTTCTTGAGAGATTTAAGTCGAAAAAAAAAGAAAAAAAAGATTTATTTTGTTAGGTAGTGTAGAAATTACCCCATGATTTTTTTTGTGTCGGTTCTTTTCTAAGGGTTTTGTTTGAACCGGGTGTAGCTAGTTTTATTTTTTCAGGAATAGGAGCCATTGTACTGTATTTTGAATTGAAGAAATATCTTTGTATTGGTAAAAAAGAGTTTCACACGTAAGCCATCTTTTGACAACTCAGCCAGTCACGTGGACACAGGAAAACGCGACAGCTGGATGAGATTCTTGGAAGAGGTACGGTACAAAAAGGCACGGTTCAGTAAACCCACGAACTTATCAGTCGCGAAAAACACAACTTGATCAAAACGGGAGAGAGGCACGGTCAGAATGAATCTAGACAAAGCTACGAGCAGATTCAAGGACCCACAATTGATTACTCGAATGTTATGTAACTAAACCCCAATTACCGTTATCCTTTGTAACGCTTCATTAATGTCATAATTACGCATTAATTAGTAACCATAGCAAGAGTCGTACGTTATAAGAATCTCCTATAAGGACACTGTGGAAATCACTCAGGGGCGAGATCCTTAGTGAAAACACTAATCAGAGCCGGATACTATTGTCCTAAGATGGAAGAAGAAGCCGAGAATTTCGTATCCAAATGTGACAGATGCCAAAGGTTTGCCAATAACATGCATCGACCATCGGAGTTATTACATCAAATAATATCCCTGTGGCCTTTCATGAAATGGGGTATGGACATAGTGGGACCTCTTCCCACAGCTAAAGGACATGTACGGTTTTTAGTCGTACTAACAGACTATTTTACCAAATAGGTAGAGGCAGAAGCGTTCAAACAAGTGCGAGAAAAGGAAGTTAAAAGCTTCTTATGGCGAAACATAATATGCCGCTTTGGAATACCAATGGAAATCGTGTGTGATAATGGCCCACAATTCATAGGCTCGCAAATCACAGAATTCTTCGAAAGTTGGCAAATCAAGTGGATCACTTCAACGTCGTACCACCCCGTGGCTAATGGTCAAGCTGAGTCAACGAATAAGGTCATCATCAACAATCTAAAGAAGCGGCTGGATAAAGCCAAAGGAAATTGGCCTGATGAGTTACCAGCGGTACTATGGGCATAAGAACAACTTCAAAGATAGTCACGGGAGAAACTTCGTTCGCGTTTGTTTATGGATCAGAAGCCTTAATACCCGTGGAGATTGGAGAACCAAGCATAAGGTTCTCAACAGCCATGGAAGGTAAAAATGACGACGAATTAAGGACCAACCTGGACCTGCTCGAACCATAGAGAAAAACAGCATTGATACGGATGGCAGCTCAAAAATAAATCATAGAGCGTTATTACAACCGTAAAACTCATCTCAAGTACTTTAAGATTGGGGACTTCGTCCTCAAAAAAGTTTTTCAATCAACGAAAGAAGCAGGTGCAGGAAAGCTAAATCCAAACTGGGAAGGACCTTACAAAATTCGAGGCATAGCTGGGAAAGGAGCCTATGAGTTGGAAGCTATGGACGATAGAGTTCTACCAACAAGCTTGAACGCCATCCATCTAAAGAAGTATTACTTCTAAAAGAAAAGAATACCCCCCGTCAGGTATCAGAAGGTTGAGGAGCTGGAGAAGCCATGGGCAAAGCAGCAGGCACAGAGAGTTGAAAAGTTGAAGAAGTTATAGGCAAAGCAACAACAGAAGTTGAAATAGCCAAAGGAACAGACGAAACAGCTTCTCTCAAAGAAGCAGTTAC
>ML412640.1:0-69978 GCA_005239525.1 Nicotiana knightiana | reverse complement strand
ACGGAACGAGACTCACTAATCTTCCTCTTCGAGGAAGATGAACCAACAATAATTTCCTGGTCCTAAGCCAAGGACATCTTAGGGATAGATGAAGCAGACACCCCACGAGCAGAGAACCCTATTAAAAAGGGAAAATAGTTAAACAACAAAAAAAAAGACTCGAGTAAGGAAAAAAGCAAGAACAAGAGCTTCACTTACCGTGGGTCTTTACTTGCCAACCATACCTCCCAGCGAGGTACTTCCAAGATCTTTTTTCTGAAGGAGCAACAGAAAACAATTTTTCTACCCAATCACGAATGCCGGAGACATTCTCAACAGTATTCATGATTGTTGAGAGAAGAAAAAACAGACACAGTGTTAATAAAACATCTCAAGTCAAACCAAGAAAAATTAAATGTAAGTTAAAGCATACTCACGTGCGCGATTCCACTTCTCGGGGAAGGGAAGATTTTCTTCACTCACTAAACCAACAGTGANACACAACTTGATCAAAACGGGAGAGAGGCACGATCAGAATGAATCTAGACAAAGCTACGGGCAGATTCAAGGACCCACAATTGATTACTCGAACGTTATGTAACCGAACCCCAATTACAGTTATCTTTTATAACGCCTCATTAATGTCATAATTATGCATTAATGAGTAACCATAGCAAGAGTCGTACGTTATAAGAATCTCTTATATAAGGGAGGGGAATACAGTTTGTAAATGCATCTGATTCTCGAATACAATTAACTTCGATTTTTTATATTTCTGCAATACTGTCTATTATTTATTTTTCTTCATTACCTTGATTATCAGTAACCCGTATTCATATTAAAAATAAGCTTTAGTCAAAGGGTCTAATTCTTTGGTTAAACAATCTCTTGACTTTGTTATGCCTTGAGAATAGTGAGTACTTTGGATGTAACGCTTAAGCTCAATTTTTTAGTCTTGTAGAAATACCTTAAATCGTATCATCTTAACTCTGCTTAACTGCTTTGACTAGAGTGTCTTGATCAATCCAATCCTGAGTGAATTATGTTCCATGTGTGTGTGAGGTTTGAATGTTATTTTGTGCATTGCATTTAATACCTAGAACTTGCCCCGTGTGTTTGCAAAGCGAAATAGTAGTTTTGTTCAGTCTTGGAAGTGATATAGGCATTTCTTTGTCAAGCCAGATATGTATATTTTACCCGCATAATCTATATGTATCGTAGTTAACCCATTTGAGTCTGCAATCCTGTTTCTTTGGCAACCACATTACAAGACTTACCCAATTGTTTGAATTAATCATCTATTTGAACTGTTTCATCTTTCATGAGCACTTGAATTGTTATGAACTTTTTAAAAGTTAAAGAGTGGGACGATTGGTTTGGCTTTTGAGTGGAACTAATAAAATAAGGAGAAAGGTGCACTGTTTTGAAATAAAAGATAAGAGCCACTTGAATTGAAGAAAGGGAAAAAAATAGTTGTATTGTTGTGAAAAATATTCCTTAATAGTGGTGACTCTTGATGTAATTGTGCTTAAAGAAGTAGGGAGTTAATATATATTGATGTGAAGGTGGAATTATGGTTTGACATAAGTGTGGGGTTTTTAATGTTAAAGTGTATGTATTAAAGTGCTTAGGAGGTGTAGTCATTCTTATATCTAAATGTACCATATCCATCCCGCAACCTACATACCAACCAAATACAATCCTACTTGATCCGAGACTGAATGAGCTCGATTAGTAGAGTAGTATACTACGGGAAAGCCTATGGTGAATCTTTTGTGGCATATGAATGTTATTTCTGAGAGTGAGTGAATACTTTCTATCTTGACTTCCTAAGTGTTCTTAAATTTTATTGTGTGGAACTATTCTCTTTTGTTTTGTGAGGGCACTTGATTCATGAAAGAAAGTTAATGTCAGTGACCTCTATGTTAGAGTAACTGAGTGAGTTGTGAATAATGCGTGGTACTTGTGAGTCAAATCTTGAGGTGAAGATGTTACGCTTTTATGCTTAGTCTATTTCAAATATTGTTGGTGTGATGAGTTAAGAGAATTATTTAAAAAGGTTGTGTTTATATAAAGTTTAGTTTGATTACTCGAGGACGAGCAATGATTTAAGTGTGAGTGTTGATGATAGACTATAATTACGTATTTTAGTCACTTATTACACTCTAATTTACTGCACTTTAGTTGAGTTTGAGCTTTAATTGCTAGCGTTATGCCTTGTAGGAGTGATTCAGAGCTATATAGATGTTATGGAATGAATTCAAGTGATTTGGAACTTTGAAGTCTGAGTAAAGGCCCAAGGAATTAAGTCGAGATCGTGTTTGGGGATCAACGGATGGCAGTTTAGAACGAACAAAGAATCGAGCAGGCATATTGCATACTGTGTAGTAAAATGCACATAACTTTTCGAAAAGAACTCCATTTTGGGCCCATAATATATGGTTGGAAAGCTAACTCAAAGGGCTTCAAAATCATTCATAACATATATGAGGGATCAATACAGAGGTTTTAAAGGTGAGATTAGGGATAACAAAACCTTGGTGTGATTCGAGTGAGTCATAACTTAGTGTCAGCTAGCGTAGTTCAGAAGAATATGTCTAGTAAATTGTGATAGTTACTCAGGAGAGAATTACGAAACTCAGAGCACTCATGATCGGTAGAGAAAACTTAGGAAAATTTATAGAAAACGTAGCGGAAAAGATTTCGACAATTAAGGAAATCATAACTCTAGACCTCCTTAGTCTTGTCTAGAATTTCATCCTTGTTAGTTGATAGTTTTACTGCTTTGTAATATTTGTTAGTTAATTAGTAGAAATAAAAATTAAATCTTTATAATTAGGAAATTGTTTGGACTTGTGTTTCTTAGCACTATTGAACAGTTGTAGCTAAGCCTTAGTTATCTGCAAGATTCGACTCCGGACTTGTAAACCAGATTATATTTGCAACGACCGCTTAGTTCTTTTTATAAGGCATAATTGGGTGTGATAAACTTTACACGCGATTTTCTGAAGTTTGCACTGTCGGGGGAGAACTTCAGACGCGAATGATGGTAGGCTATAATCTCATGTTTTAGTCGATTATTACATTCCAATTTACTGCACTTTAGTTGAGTTTGAGCTTTAATCGCTAGTGTTTTGTACTAATTGTGTGTTTTATGCTTTGTAGGAGTGATTTCTGAGATATGTAGATGTTATGGAATGAATTCAAGTTATTTAGAGTTTTGATGTCTGAGTAAAATCTCAAGGAATTAAGCCAGGATCATGTTCGGGGATCAACGGATGATAGTTAAGAACGAACGAAGAATCGAGCAGGCACACTGCACAGTGTCCAGTAAAATGCACATAAATTTTCTCTCGGAACTCCTTTTGGGCTCCACAATATATTGTTGGAAATCTATTTCAAATCTCTACAAATTTCATGTTTTACGTTTTTTGAAATTCCTAACAGAACAGGGTGAAAATTGTGCGGCAAGTGCGCGGCCGCGCACTGATCGCGCATATGGGGCAGAACAGTATGAAAAGTGCACGGGCACACTTCCAGCTGCGCGGCCGCGCACGTACTGTCTGGAAAAAGTGTCCTTTTTCACGTAGGAGAAGGTGTATTTGTTTGGGCCCGACCATACTTGGTATATATACATGAAAAAATAGTAGTTTGAAGACTTTTGACACATCTAAGACCAAAGGAGGCTAAGGAGAAGTTGGAGAAGAAAGAGCACAAGGAATCTATCATTCAATTCCAACTCAAGTCAAGGGTTTGAATTGTTTTATGTTTCTCTTTACTTTAAACTTAATTGTGATGAATTATTCCATATCCATGGAGTATTTCTCTTTAAGGTTTGATGGATTGGTGTATTGATATTTGTTTGTGGATAATTAACTCTAGTTTATGTATTGAATCGTTTTGGATGTTTTAACTGTTGCATCTTTATTCACTTGTTAATGTAATCAAGAGATGCATAACTTGTGATATTGTTGTTTTATATTTAGTTGATTGAGTTCATTGATTCTTATTAGTAATCGGAAGAGGCTAATTGAAATGTTGATTAAACTAAGTTAGGAGGATAATCGGAAGAGGTTTTCCTAAAGATTAACCCACTACGAATTCTTGCATATCTTCACTGGGCTTAACTTAGTTTATATTGTGAGGCTGAGACTTAATCGAGAGAGGAATGTTCGAACTAATAATAGAGTGAATTCGAGAGACTCACTTGAACATTGGAAGTGAATTATCTAGAGTTAAATCTCAAACATGCATCTTGCACCTATCCTATCAACCCTTTCTTCTTCCCGTTGATATCTTCCTTTACTTATTTGCGTTGTTTGTCATTAGTCAATAGTTTAGAATCTTAGTTAATTTAAATTTTAATCATATAAACCTCAATTGTTGATCATCTTGGATAACAATCTAGCTACAAACTACGATAATATTGTTTAACTCAAATCCCTGTGGACACGGAACTACTCGAAATTTCTAACTCCAAACGCGAATTTTTGAAACTTTAGATCGTCTAAAGTGTGTTCGAATGGGGGTTAAGTTATCATTTTTGGGCAATGCGGGTATAAGTTCAATAGTGGCTCCAAAATCGGGTATATCTACACTTCCCCCAATCCTATTCCTTTGGACAAGTTACACATATGGCAGATTGGCCAAAAATAATTATATTCGATAGCCAAACATATCAAAAATATGTATATTATATATTAATATACATTTTTTTTTTTTTGGAATAGCTATACTGTGCAGTTTTCCCTATTCCTCCTTTGGGCACCATGATAGGTAATGTAGATCCAAAGCCCAAATTCGGGCCCAGATACGAGAGTGGACTACGAAGAAAGCTGCATTACTGTTACAACTTACATCCTATCTCAATGAACGTAAAGCAAACCGAAATATTTATAGTCGATTTGGTGCTTTATTCTTAAAGGAATAGACAACTTTATTAGTCTCACTTATGCATATTCTTAAAGCATGTTTATTATACAACTTTTTCATGGAAAACTTGCACACAACTAAAAAGCTTCATAAATCTAGTAGAGGAATGTAATTAAAACATCAAACAGATTTACATTTCTTCTAGAGCAAAGAGACTACTACATGGAAATTTTAGTAGCTACTACTAAGAGCTCACGATACTGCCAAATTACTGAAGTCCCAGCCTAAAAGATCAAGCTGTAGATAGAACAGAACGCTCATAAATTTCAAATGGCTGCAGCCTACTTGAAGTAGCTTTGACAGTTTGTTCTGAAGCACCAAAACACAAGTATTGGTTCACTAAACTTTTGTTTCCAGTGATGTGTTTGAACGTCGAATCTGATGATTTAGCTCGCACGTGATTAGAACAAGAAGCTCTAGCAAGCTCATTCTCAATTTGGGTGGCTTTTTGTTGGTCCAAAGAAGTATGTGAAGAAACTGAGAATGAACTAGAGCAAGATGATCTACGACGGACACTAAGATGTGGTATAGCCAACATAACACCGTTTACTAGCCCCGAAGCAAGTTTCTTTTTTGCTGTTGGACTTGGAATGTTACTCCTAACGGAGAGTGTCCTTTTGTTGTTTGGAAGAGACGAAGGCTTGGAAAATCTTTGTCGAAGAGGAACTGGTGCTGCTTCTGCATTTCTAGCAGAACTACGATCCACAAATCTCTTGTCTCCTTTCCTTATTTTTGGCCAATGGAAAAAGCGTTTCAGCCTTTGTGCAGCATTATTTGCGGAACTTGGTTTACTCCCATTTCTAGGACAACTTTCAGTACTCACATTGTGTTGACTTTGTTCTGTTGGGATGCTCAGCTCTGAGCTTTCATAGCCATCGCGCTCAATCCCCGTGTATAAGAATATTTCAGTGTCCGATAGTCTGAATGAAGTACCAGGACTGCTACCTATGTTTTGCATTTTTAAGTGTGATGCTACGACTCTCCTTGCTGAATAATCGTGATGACTTAAAATTCCTCCAGCAGAGATCAACTGTTTCGTAAGGAGTTCTGATGAAGCAGAAAGTGGCCGTTGCCTGAGGATATCAAGTGGTGTCATTCCATCCTTATCGCTAGTGTTGACATTAACAGCAGGGACAGTCATTAGTAATTCCACAAGTTCAGAATGAATGTTTCCAGTGACAGCTAAATGAAGCGCCGTTCTACCATCATTATTTTCAGCATTAACAATTTCTTCAATGTTGAAAAACTTCCCACAAACTAACTGCTTCATGAGCTGGATTTGATGGTCCAATCTACGGAAACAAGGAGTTTCGAAACCAGTAATCGCGACATGGAGAAATGTTTCACCAGCTTTGTTTCTTAAACAGACCAATGAGGGCAATGCAACAATTAAAGCTTCAACAACAGCTAATTGGCCTCTAGAAGCAGCAATATGTAATGCTGTGTTGCCTTGATTGTCTGTGGAGTTGATAATATCAAAACATTTTATAAGATGTTTGACAACCTGCATACATGAACAGACTGAATTAAGGCACTAAGAAAATATTAGCCTAATTGCTAACATTAATATTAGCTCTTTCAAATACACAAGATTTCCTGATCACATCTATTACAACATCAAAGCTTGTTCTGAAGGTATTCTTCCAACATGAGAAACAAAAAAGAGAGGTAACACCAAATTAGAAGTAAACCATTTATTATTAGATTATAATATGATCCAAAAATTCAACTCATCTTTTTACTGTTTTAACGATGTAGGTAAACCCTGACCAAAAGCTAACATCAGTGTAAAGAAAAGTTAATTTGCTCACCACATAGAAATGTGAATCACTATTTAGACAAAACCCTCTTATTTGTAAGTCAATTACACAATTGATCATATCAGCTTGATATATCGCGTCTTGAATTGGAAATCACAAGCTAGGGAAATCTGATACACAGATTTCTGAACAGGAGTACTTTCTAAAGTAGACATGTTAACTAATCAAGACTCTATGTAGCAGTAAGGCAAAACAGATGATTGTCAAAGTTCTACAACACTCTACTAACATACAGTATAACATTATAACAATAGTTTTCTCATTTCAAAGCCTCAATTTAAGAATGACTCGATAAAGCGGCTAGAACAAGAGCCACATACAATCAATGGTAAAGAATTATTGCTGGCTGAGAAAGAGAAGTGCTGAGTTTAGTTGGCATGCAGACCATCAAATTTAGTAGTTTTGTACTAAGCATTTATTTTCTCCTACATATAATGAACATATAATGCAAAATGCTGAAATTAGTACACAACCAAAGCAAGTCATACCTCAACTTGGCCCTTTCCAGCAGCTGCATGCAAAGGCGTCGCGCCCTGAATATCTCTATAAGTCAAAATATCATCACAACAATCAGCAAGAAGCTCCTTTAGTACCTGCAAATTACCTCCTCTAGCAGCTGCATGAATTCCTCTATTCACCATCTCCCACTTATAAGCAGATGGAACCTCACCACTACGTTTATTATCCAATTCTCCACCATCACGCGCCAAAAACCTCGGTGATACAGCAAAATCAAACAAAACCCTAAAAAGATCACAACTTTTACTCCTAGCAGCAGCATATAATATATCAGTAACACCATATTCCCCTTCTCCAAAAACCAAAAGTGAGTTCCTTTCTAACAATTCTTGAACAAAATCCAAGTCTCCAGCAGAAGCAGCAGTATATAAAAGCCATCCACCATATCCAGCTTTAAGTAGGGAATTTTTCCCTTTCTTAGTATCACATTCAAGCATCAATTTTCTTGCAACTTGTGACCGGCATCTAGCCACATCATCAAACTGTTCTTCATCATCCCAAACAGATTCAAGCCTTCTAATCCTACGTAGTGAAGTGAGCTTAATAAGGTGATTGCCATCTAATCTAAGAAGCTCACGGACCAAATCATAATGACCATTAGCAGCTGCATAATCAATTGGTGAAGCATACCACCATTGGTCCCCTGTACTCTCCCAACGAAGAGGAAAATATGTTGGAGGCATTTTAAATAAACAGTTTTTTTCAATATACAGAGAGGACTTGAGCCACAAAGATTGAATTTTTCTAACTGAAAATGACCAAGATTGCTCTTTTCAACAGCTTTAAGAGGGAAAATTAAAGATTCTGCAACAAGAAAACTAACAGTTAACTATCACAAAGAGATAGGAATGAATGACGTAAAGGAATTTCACCCACAAAGCAACAATTATGAGTAAGACCCTACTGAGATACAAGCAATAAACATGTATTTAAGAAGAGACTCAATGGAGTAAATACCAACCAGAACCAGAGTTGTGATGGAATGGTAAGTACTATGGATTCACACTAAACGGGGGGTCTCAAGCTAGGACTTTCTTGTGCGAATCCTGATTTAGTCGGCCCAATGTGGGTACGGGGAAACCAAAAAAAAGTTATCTTTAAGCTTAGAGTACACACAATGATCAAATAATTGGTTACAAAATAGTTGAACTGCCTCCAAGTATACGAATACTAACTAAAATATCCATGAAAATGGTACAAAAATGTGAAGAATGACAGGAGAAACACATGGAGAAAGAATCATTTAGTTATAAAAAAGAGAAGACAAAAACCAGAAAAAGTTTGATATATGAGAGAGAAGATAGATTGAGACCATCATTAGTTAGTCCTGTAAAAATTGATGTGTACTTCTACCACTAAGAAATGTTCAGAGGTAATTTCTCACATAATTAAGAGAATAAAATTCATGGAAAGAATGAACAAAGTTATAATACGTACCAATTCATGAAAAGGAGGAGAGATTCTAATACAAATATGGAACAGGGAAGTGCACGCGAATGCTTTAGTTAGGTGAAGGAAAAGTATTTATCTTCGCCCATTTTTTGTATCTAATCGAATAATTTATATTAAAGGTTTTAAATAAATTTATTTACTGATATATTTTATATTTATTAATAATATGATACAATATTGATTGCTATAGATCTTTTTTAATTGAGTGAATACGGAATGGTCACTCTGCGTGAAAAGGCTGGTAATTCAGAAGTAAATGAAGACGCGCGCCAAAACTGATTTCGCAGAACTATGGTAAATTGGTAACTAAGAGCCCGTTTGGACCTAAGAAAAATTTATTTTTTCCCGAAAATTTTTCACTTTTCTCAAAATCAGTGTTTGGCCATAAATTTTTAAATTTTCACTTGAAGATGAATTTTAAAATTTTTTGAAAAATTGAGAAACTCTAAAAAGCTGTTTTTCAAAATTTTCGCTCAGATTACTCACAAAACTTAAGGGCTCGTTTGACCATAGATTATGCCAAAATAGATTTGGGTTTTATTTGGCAAACACATGTTTGGTCATAGATTTTTCTCACATTTTGGCAAAATCCAAAATCCCAAAGCCAGCTCAATAGCTAATTTTAGGCCAAAATATCACCATTAAATTTTTTAAAAATTGCCTCAAACTTTTGTATTTTATAAAAGAGCCCGCCATTTATTATTTTATAACAATGTTGCTTCGTCTTCTCGATCATTTGATAGTGTATTATGTAATTCATTATAAAAATGATAATTTTATACCAAATTTAGTTATGTTTCAAGACTATGGTTTAGGATAATATAATGAATATTGGTACTGTTGGGTATTTGTGATAGTTTTTAGAGGGTATAAGTCATGTTTCATGTTTTTCCAAAATAAATTTGGGAAATATGTTTTGAAAAATAATGTCCAAACACATTTTCATCTTCAAATCAAACTTCACCGAAATCAGATTTTTTAAAACAAATTTAGGAATCTATGGCCAAACTCTAGCTAAAAAATAACCCAAAATTATATTCATGTCCAAACACAATTCTAATTTTCATATACCATTTTCACTTTAAAAAAATCACCTTTTTCCGAAATTTACTAATTATGTATTACCAATCATGCTCCCTTTTAAACTTCTTTTCTTCATGTCATTTTACGAAGAGCAGAATTAGTGCATGTAATTAGTAGTATTAATGAAGTTGAGAAAATCTCAAATATTTCTTTCCAAATCTGAATTTTCGAAACTGATCCCCTTTATATATGATTATAAATATAAATATTACTACAACGTATTCATTATTCGTCTGTTTTACAGTGATCACTTTCAAATAATAGTATTTACTGACTTACTGTATATAACTAATACACCAAAAACGAATTTGTGGCATTAATTGGTGGAGGATCTATATTTTGTAACAACAACCTCCCTTGAAATTTTCTTTATGTCATTTTATTGAATTTACTTAGATTATTTCGGAGATTTTTCATTTGGTCATCTTTCATCTTTTAGGGTCAAATTATTTGATTACTAGACACTAGGCGGCCACTGAGCACCTAACCAAAAGTAGTTTTCCTTTGCATAGAAAGTCATTTGACATGACTAATGTAGTAATTAGGTTATCTTTTACTTGTTAGTTTTCATAGGGGCAATTACACAGTTGAAATTAACAGGAAGTCGTAAAACTAAGATAGGTTCGTAGCTACTGACGGCAATAAAAAATGTTGCATAAAATTTCATCGCCAATTAGTTACTTGCAACTTTATTCATATCGGGGTGATATTACTTTAAATATTTGTTACCTATTGTATGGATGGATGTTACCTATTGCAACAAAATTTTTGGATGGATGTTACCTATTGTATTATATCGTATTGTTACTTTAAATACAATTAATATTTATTTTGGTTATTACTTAGTAGTATATGTTATTGTATCGTATCGTTGAATTCATCATTACGTAACGACGAAAAGTGCCACTTTAATAACAACGGATTTGGCGTGGTGGCATCGTTACCTTATTTTGCTCTTCTTTACTATTAAATAAACATATTTTATTTTTTACCCTACTTGTTTATATAATAATTCTACTTCGTATCTTTTTTTTAGTTTATCCGTCATATTTTTGGTGCGTGACATCTTGAAATGACGACAAACAATACAAACATTATATTCATCAAACAATACAATATAATACAGTACATACAATATGATACATTATAAAACGACGTATAACAACCATCCCAACAAGCACGTCATTAGTTCTTACCCAAAGTCAGAGACTTTGAAACTACCAAACACGACATAATGGACCACCAATCGCTGTTCCAAAACCTAATCAACACTCTAAAAGAAGAGATTGCCCATGTGAAAAAACAGCTTTTAATTTAGCTTTTCTGAAACTAAAAGGAGTATTGATCAAAAGTAAAGAGATATACTCCTATTTGGTTCTACTTGTAGCTTTTTAGCAGCAATAATAATGCATTTGCCCAAATTTTAGCTCAGTGCTTATACTACCTTTTCCACTGTCACATTTTCACAAGTCCTGTTTCTTTCCCCTCTTTTATTTTATGTGTTCAGTTAGAAAGCAACATCATAGCATGGGCACATAAAAAACAGCTGAAAATAGAGAGTGTTATAAATAGAATTGTATACAAGGTGAATATCTATATTTTAGAGAGATTCTAGGGTTTGTTATTTGGTGGCTAAACTATATTTTTCCTATAAATAAAGGGGTCTTACTTCATTGTAAATCATCCCAAAATTCAATAAGAATTTTCTCTCTCTTTCTCTGTAATATTGTTCTTCTTCTTTTATTGTTTCATAACACGTTATCAACACGAGACTCTAACCAATCGAGTAGAAGCTTTGGAATTGAGCATAATGATTGTCAATTGTTCCATGAACTTCCTTCGTGATAAAATTTTGGATTTAAGGTAAGTATTTTACTTTATTTTTCTGTTTTAAATTCTTGAAATTCTATAATTTGATTTTAAATGCAAGCAATGACAATAAACTTTGTTTGTAACTCTTATAAAGTTTACAAGAAATTATAACCACCCGAAGTGAAAAATCTATATGCCTTGCTATGATCAAATTCATGTATGATTGTTGGCAAAGAAGTAGAAACACGTCCCATTGAATTTGCTTCATTCTCATTCCCCTTAAGAGAATGTGACAGCAATATGTGATAAGTCTGAAAGAAGACAAAAATTATTACCGTGAAGGTATCAATGGATGTGGACGTGGCAATAGACGAAATTATAATCGTCATCATCATTATGATATGAGAATAATAAGGATTCTCAAAATAATCTTTCACTCTGTGAAAGTAATATTTGTCATCGATTTGACATGAGATTTTGTAAAGCATATATAGATGATTATGATCAATTCATGATGTGAATGTGACAACATTTGATTTATGAATACATATTCATTCTTGGAAGAATATGAACGTGCTAGTGGTAGTGAATATACTACACTCACCTCTAAAAGGAGGTTTGAGATGATATAAGAAAATAACGTCATTATTATGGCATGAATGGTCATTGGTCACGTACCTATTGTACGCCAAAATATTTTGGCAATGTGATTACTAAAGGATAACGGTAATGCAAGAAATAGATTTTGCATATAATTTTGGCAGATTGCCATAATTTATAACTTTCTCTTTAAAAGTGATATTCACCATACGGATGTTGACGAATATATGGTAGTACCAAATTAATTGAGAGCTCTGAAAGAGCCAATTATTACTATTTTGGAGGAATACAATTGATTATCATGTCAATTTATTGTGTGGTAGTAAGTCTCAAAGAAACTTATTGAGTTTCTAAAGTATTCGCGAAAACGATTGGTTATAGTGAGACTATAAATAAAGGAAAGATTTAATATCTTCTATTACTTCGACTTGTAGCGGAGTAATATGCATGTGAAAAGTTACCTGCTTTATTCTTCAGTTTGTACTACACAAATAAAAGAATACCACAATAAAGTCGATGTCTATTGATATAAAAACTCATATCACAATAAACTTGGAGTTTAATGATAGCTACACATGCCATGGTGTAAACCTGAAGTTTATCAATATTGATAATTTATTCAGTTGGCATAATTGATTTAGTCATATCAATTTAACTATGATGTGCAAAAATGAAAGAGAATTCATATGGGTAAATACTAAAGAACTAGAAAGCTCTTTACCAATTCTCTAATTTTGCTTGTTCTCATTAATTAACAAGCCAACTAAACTTGGGATTGAATCCCGTGAATGCTGGAAATTTCAAAAGTGAATATGAGCCCAATTCACCTATCATTGTCACGATCCAAATTTTTCTCCGTTGGGTATCGTGATGGTACCTAGTCTTAGGAACTAGGTAAGCCTAACATTTCCACTGAACAACAACAATAATAAAGGAATTTTAAATATTTCGAAATAGAATTCTTGACAGAGTTTACAATTTTTCAAAACCCGGTAAATACAAGTCATAAGCTCTACGAAATCTTTCTATCAAATCTAAATAAAACTGTCTAGGAATAAGTAAGTACAGTTGGGTAGAAATAAAACAGGAAGGTGACTCTGAAGCCTGCGAACGCAGCAACAGGTTACCTTGAGTTTCCTCAGCAAAGGTGCCCAGTAAGTATCAAGACTAACCTCGGTGAAGTAGTGACGAGGACTAGTCAAGACACCACCACTCTAATAAGTAAAAAGGCATAAATATATAAAAGACCGAAACATAATATCTATCTAAATTTTTTTCAATATAATTAACGATACGATCGAATAATACGGAAGGAAATTCAATAATTACGATCAACGGACGACATAATAGAAATACGCAAAGAGAATAGAAAAAATGCAAACCAAATGGCGAGAATCACAACCCAATAAAAACACTAGCAACTCAGCACTGCATCAATTTATCTACGTCACGCCTTAGCCAATAAACTCAATAAAACTGGTCACCTTCGAGTGAAAACCTTTAAATCGTGAGTTTATTTTGAATGCTTTAAAGATATAATCATTTCGGAATAGAGAAATTTCTTCTTTGAAACATACTTTCTCTGAATGTATATTTATATATTTTTATAAAAAGAGAAATCTTAACAACATAGTCTCTTCAAAATACGTGGTGTCCAAATATACTTTCCCAAATACTGCTCTTTCAAATATCATCAAAATACATGATGTTCAAAATATATTTTTCCAAGTACTGCTCTTTCAAATATCATCAAAATACGCGATGTTCAAAATATATTTTCCCAAGTACTGCTCTTTCAAATATCATCAAAATACGTGATGTTCAAATTATATTTTTTCAAGTACTGCTCTTTCAAATATCATCATTCTGCAAGTCAAATGCTTTTCAAATATACTTTTGAAAAAGAAGTCCTTTAGACATAACTTTTCCTGGAGATGATTGCTTTTCAGCTATACTTTTCAATATATATATATATATATATTTATATTTTTCGATCCAAATCTCCTCAATCATAAAACTACCGGAACTCAGTCCGCCACTTAGAATTTGTCATGCAATGCAGTACAGGGGGAAAGCTCCCGGATCTCTACCCGTAGTCCCAATTTAAATATGCGATGCAGTACAAGGGGAAAGCTCCCGGATCTCTGTCCGTAGTCCCAATTTAAATATGTGATGCAGTACAGGGGAAAAGCTCCCGGATCTCTATCCGTAGTCCCAATGTGATGCAGTACAGAGAAAGCTCTCGGATCTCTGTCCGTAGTCCCAATTTAAATATGCAGTGCAGTACAAGGGGAAAGCTCCCGGATCTCTGTCCGTAGTCCCAATTTAAATATGCAATGCAGCCACTGAGGAAACAACCAGAATGCGACAGAAACAACATATATTGCCACAACCGGCGCGAAGGCAAACAAGGCCGAATACAAAGTGCGATGAGCAAATCAATACAAAGACTTAAATCACAAAAGTGGTAACTACTCGCTCATAAGAAGTAGCCACTGAGAGGAATGCCAAGCACAAAGAGAGAACAACATAACGAGGGGAAGACAAGACAAATATAGAAACGATTTTATACATTCAAGTTCGCAACCAAGAAACCAAATCATCCCGGCAAGATAATCAACTATAACCAATCTCACTTAGACAATTAGCTTCACTGAATAAACTCAGTTTGAACAATGCTCAGTAAATAGGCAGCATCAAAGAATACCATCAACATGGATGGTCATCAATTAAACCTAAGTAGTACTTAAGAGAAAAATCATTTAAATCACAACGTACGACTCAAGGGCATGCTTGACCAACGTATAGATATTCCAATTTCTTGTTAGACATTTGTAGAGTGAGAATATACTAGTTCTAGTCACATAGGCAGTGTATGAAGGAAGACATAGCATAACGGTAGGAAAAATAAAGTCTTCATTTAAGTCAATTAAGATCATAAAAGAAACAAGGAGTGTTAGGCAAGTACTTCTAAATTGAACAGGAAGAGATGAGACTAGAAATCAGGAATTCAAATATAACAAGTTCAATTCATATACGGGGAATATAAGGACCCAAAATCCCTAAAAGGGCAATCTATTTGCAAATAAGCTTGAGTACGCACTCGTCACCTCGCGTACGCGGATTACAATCAACATAGAAGACTCAATCCTAAGGGGTAGTTCTCCCACACAAGGTTAGGCAAGATACTTACCTCAAAGACTATAACCCGGTACTCAAAAATAGACTTCTCGGGCGGGAAGGCCTCCGGACGGCTCAAAATAAACTAAAACAACTTCAAAATACATATAAAACGTATAAGGAACGATTCCGAATAATAAAGTTTCAATCTTTGCAATTTACAAAAATCGACCCAAAAGTCGACCCCCGAGACCACACTTCGGAACCCGACAAATTTTATGAATTCCGATTACCCATTCCGATACCAGTTCATCCATACTATATTTATCCAATTCCGATAACATTTGGTCATTTAAATAATGAATTTTCATTTTTGAAGTTTTCTTTCAAAACCCACAATCCCCTCAACCCAAAACACAATTTAAATGATAAAAACAAGAACTAATTCATGAAATATATTTAAATCTAGTGGTATGTGAAATCCCTCAAGGAATCGCCCAAAACCGAGTTCTAGAAGTCAAAATATGTTTAAAATGGTGAAACCCCCGATTTTGGAAACTTATAATCTGCCCAAACTTTTAAAGCATCGCGATCGCGGGGATCGAGGCGCGATCGCGTAGAAGGAAAATGAAGCTGGCTTAAAATGCTCTACGCGATCGCGGAACAGCTTATGCAATCGCGTAGAAGGAAAATGAAGCTGGCTTAAAATGCTCTACGCGATCACGGAACAGCTTATGCGATCGCGTATAAGGAGTAAGTTGGCTTCTGCGATCGCGGACCAACTAATGCAATCGCATTGAAGGAAATTACTGGGCGAGTCAGACACTCTATGCGATCGCGGATCCTTCTATGCGATCGCGGATCCTTCTATGCGATCGCATAGAAGGAAACCAGATGACAGTTTACAGCAGTTCAAAATAGGGAAAATGAACCCGGAACCCATCCGAAACACACCCGAGGCCCCCCTGGGACCCCTTCCAAATGCACAAATAAGTCTTATATCTTAATACGGACTCGCTCGAGGTTCCAAATCACATAAAATAACACTAAAACGACGAATCAAACCAAAAATCAATGAAATTTCTCAAAACTTCTTTAAACCTCAATTTTTGCATTTAAGGTCTGAATCATGTCAAACTAAGTCCGTTTCTTACCAAATTTCACAAATAGCACATATAAGACATATCAAACCTATACCGGGCTCCGGAACCATGATACGGGCCCGATATCACAGGTTTCACCTCAAATTTCATTTTCAAAAACCTTTATATTTTTCAAAAAAACAATTTTCTTTAAAAATTTATTTCTCGGACTTGGGACCTCAAAATTAGATTCCGTACATGCGCGCAAGTTCCATATTTTCACACGGATTCTCCGGGACCGTCAAATTACGGGTCCGGGTCCGTTTACCAAAAACGTTGACTGAAGTCAACTTTATTCAAATTTCTAATACAAAATTATCATTTTTATCAGTTTTTCACATAAAGGCTTCCCGGCTACACGCCCGGGCTGCGCACACAAATCGAGGTGAGATAGAAGGAGGTTTTCACGACCTCGGAACACAGAATTAGATAGAATATACAGGGTCATCACAAACATGTATATCACATAAGATGCATCTATGGATGGTTACATGTGCGTTTATTATTAACCCGCAACCTGATGTTTGTTAGGTAACTTGCTCAATAATTTAATTTAGAGCATAATTTCCAGATTTTCTATTCAAGATAGTTTATCTTGATAAGTTGGTTTACATCACAGTTGATTTAGCAAAATGATTTATTGAGTGCCTCCACTTAATAGCTAAACTATTACTTATGAGAACAACATTATTTATATCAGTTTGATATACATTATATACGAAAGTATATTACATTCTCCCCTCACAAGTAGTTCTGTCAGGAACCAAATAATTCCATCTTATTATTATTAAGGTGCGGTGTTTATTTTGATTAACACCATAAAGCACAAAGATGGGCTTCCAAAGTTGAGGAAACAAGTTAGTTTTTCTAAGATGAGGGGGAGACATGATAAACAGTTGAGGAAACTTTATGTGGAATGAATTATCATGTGTACATCTAGATCCTTGAATAAAATAAAATGAACTTGAAGTTCATAAAAAGATAATTCATTTTCCACATATTGCAAAGCATGCCAGATGCATTTGCTGACCCAAAGAAAGTAACTATATTCTCACTACAAATGCTCTTATTAGAATAAGTCCTAGAAAGACAAAGTCTATGATACACTTAAAGCGTATAGACAGATCAATTTTAAATAAACTTTTTGATAAAGAAGATGAGCAAATGATCATAATAAGGAGGCAAGTGATCTAGAAGATCACATGACATAACATTTCATAAAAGCTCAAGAGAAGTTCAGGTACCTGAAAATATAAATGAAGAGATCTCTATGTTATGTCTTTATGAAAAAAAAAAGTATTTGAACCAATATAAAATGTTCGTCGACATCTATGAAAGAAATAAATATAGATGAGAATTTTAAGTGTGTCGAATACAGACACAAAAAATATTGGCCAAATAGAAGAAACACAATTCAAATAGAATTGGTTTCATATGAAAAGACGTGTAGTTTTGGACATGTAGTTCAAACATTGAAAGTATAAAGTCAATGATATGTGCAATCAGTTTTTGATATATTATTTGTCTAGCATGACATGAAAACTTGATATGCATCTAATTAAAGTCTATTATATGACTTATATGACAATCCATGAAGAATTTAAATTGCTTAAAGCATATAAAATTCTTGGTCATGAAGTACTACATTCTAAGTACAATTAGTGCGTATTTTTATCTTGCTATAACTATAAGCATGATAATGTGATAGTAACGATTTTCAAAGTGCAACATATTCATTGAAGTTAATATGGCTGATTTATTCACCAAATCTCTGGTGACGTCAATGTTTAACCAAAGAATTAGACATTTGACTAAATCTTATTTTTAAGATGAATACGGGTTACTGTAATCAAGAAAATGGATAAAAATGAATAACAAACAATATTGCAGAAATATAGAGAATCGTAGTCAGTTATATTCGAGAATCAGATGCCTTTACAAGCTGTATTCCCCTCCCTTATATAGGAGATTCTTATAACATACAACTCTTGCTATGGTTGCTCATTAGTGACTAATTATGACATTAATTAGGCGTTACAAAGGATAACGGTAATTGGGGTACGATTACATAACGTACGAGTAATCAATTGTGGGTCTTTGAATCTGCCCGTAGCTTTGTCTAGATTCATTCTGACCATGCCTCTCTCCTGTTTTGATCAAGTTGAGTTTCCCGTGGTTGATAAGCTCGAGGGTTTACTGAACCGTGCCTCTTTGTACCGTACCTCTTCAAAGGATCACATCCAGCTGTCGTGTTTTCCTGTGTCCACGTGGCTGGCTGAATTGTCAAAAGCTGGCTTACGTGTGAAACTCTTTTTTACCAGTACAGACAACCTTCAAGAAGCTAGTGCACAAGACTGGGATGTGAAGACTCAAGGATGTGAATTGATACTCTCATCAGGGGGAGTTAATACGCGTTGTACTCTTTTTCCCTTACAAGGTTTTGTGCCACTGGGTTTTCTTTGCAAGGTTTTTAATGAGGCAACCAAAAAGCGTATTTCTAAACATGTGTACTCTTTTTTCTTCTCTAGAGTTTTTTTCCACTGAGTTTTATTTTAGTTAAGGTTCTAACGAGGCACATTGTCTGTTGAATAGACATTCAAGGGGGAGTTTTATAAATAGAATTGTATATAAGGTGAATGTCTATATTCTAGAGAGATTCTAGGGTTTGTTACTTGGTGGCTAAGCCATATTTTCCCTATAAATATAGGGGTCTTACCTCATTGTAAATCATCCCAAAATTCAATAAGAATTTCCTCTCTCTTTCTCTGCAATATTGTTCTTCTTTTATTGTTTCATAATAGAGAGCGCGATATACAACATATATCTCACATTAATTAACCATAAAGAATTTCAATGTTTTGTTATAATTGTCTTATGTTATATTACGTACTATCTTAAGATTTTAAAATAAATGTTTAGATTCTTTTACCTATTATTAGAATTACAAAGTTTGATAAACTTGTTTTCTCAATCGCAAATTCATTTTCATAACCAGCGACAATGTAATATGGCCAATCTTTTGGGCTATTGGGGTCCATTTTATATAGGCATAAGCCTATTTGGAAGAAGAGTCGACTGACAATATTTTTACTTGGAGCCAAAGTATGATTGTGTGGTAGAGATTGGTTGATTAATTTTCTTTTTCTTTTTATTAGTTCTTGGAGCCCAAGTTTGGGCCCTATAAAAGGAGAGTCATCTCTCATTTCAAACACACCTTCATACTTCCTTTTCATTGTATAGTATTTTGTAAGAGAGTGAGTGTTGGGAAACACTTGTGTGAACCCTTTCTTTGGAGTGATCTTGTGAGGTTATTCTCTTGGGGTATTTGGAACTAATTAGAGTATTTACTCTAATTTTGTACTCTCATTTGTACTCTTGTTGGTATAGTAAAATTGCTCTTCTCCGCTTGTGGACGTAGGCCACCTTGACCGAACCACGTTAAATTTGTGTCTTCTTTATCTGCTTTAATTATCGTTATTCTCAACTTGCATTGTCTTTGTTATTGTTATTATAACATTGTTTGGCTAAATTTTGCACTACCCGGGTTCCCGATCCTAACAAATTGGTATCAGAGCAGGATCTAACCGGGTTAGTTTAAATAGCTAAAATGCCTCTAACAAAGACTTATGTTGAGAATTTTGATCAAAGTGCAAACTTCGGAATGTGGCAATTAAAGATGAAAGCTATCCTAATTCAGAATGGCTTAGATTTGGCACTGCAAGGAAAGGAAAAGAAGCCGGATAAAATGACAGAGGAGGAGTTTGCCGTCATAGACAAAAAGGCAAAAGCAGGTATTATTTTAAATCTCCCAAATGAGGTTTTGCGTGAAGTTGCAGCAGAAAGCTCAGCCAAATGCATATGGGAAAATCTGAAAACCCTGTATATGAAAAGGACAGTAGAAAACAAGCTTTACCTAAAGCAAAAACTCTACACTTTTCGTATGACTGAAGGTACCTCTATACTTACACATCTCGATACTTTTGATTCTTTTTTTATGGATTTGACTAGCATAGATGATGAAATCAAGGATGAGGATAAAGTTGTGTTATTGCTTGTTTCCTTACCCACTCGTTTAAACATATAAGAGATACTATGCTTTATGGAAATGATAATATCTCTTATAAATATATCAAATCTATTTTGAAATCAAAAGAACAAATAGATAGAGATATTACTGGGGAAACTAGCGGGAACCAAGGGGAAGGCTTGTTTGTAAGAGGTAGATCCAATAAGAAAGATTCAAGTAGTGAGAGACCTAAATTAAGGTCAAAATGTAGATACAGAAATGTCATGTGCAAATATTTCCATAAGAAAGGTCACATTATTTCTGAATGTTTTAATTTGAAAAACAAAGAAAAACATACAGAAAGAAAAATGAGCACAAAACTTACACCGCCGAAGCATGTGTAGCTGCTGATGAGACTGAGGAAATTATTTTTTTAGCAACTAATAATAGTTTCAAATCTAACAATGAGTGAATTTTAGATTCGGGTTATTCTTATCATATGTGTCCCTATCGGGATTTGTTTACCACATATGAATCTACTGAAGGTGGAGTTGTCTTGATGGGCAACAATGCTGCCTGCAAAGTTATTGGAAAAGGTACAGTCCGGATCAAAATACACGATGGTGTGGTGAGAGCTCTCACCGATGTTAGACATATTCTCGACTTGAAGAAAAATCTCATCTCTTTGGGCACTCTACAATCTCTTGGGTGCAAGTACACAGGTGAATGTGGAGTTTTGAAAGTTTCTCATGGTGCTCCTGTGATCATGAAAGCTCGCAGATTTGGTACATTGTATACTCTATTGGGATCTACTGTTACAGGTGTTGTCGTAGTTTCAACATCAGATAAATCAAATTCTGACATCACCAAATTGTGGCATATGTGATTGGGGCATATGAGTGAAAAAAGTCTTTCCATCCTCAGCAAAAGAGCTCTCTTGTGTGGCCAAAGTGCCGGAAATATGGAGTTTTGTGAACACTGTGATGGGTTTAAAGTATCTTAGATTTATGTTCTGATGATCTAGCAAACTTATTATCAAGAACCAGATATAGCACCTGATGCACACTTGGTATATTTCTTCAGCAATGGACTTAAGCTAATATGAGATGTATGACTTCATATAGAAAAGAACCAACTCAGGGACCTGATCCCTTGGAGTTTCCCTGAATGAAGTACAAAGTCCACTCTACAGCTGGAAAGTGACTGCCTGCAACTGTGCACGCTACAGTGCAGAAACAGTGCAGCAATCACTTCCTATTGGGAAAGTCCTTGTATCAACCAAGTGATGTCATCCAAAGTATATTAACAAGGAGAATTTGTCAGGACCCAAAATCCTATTAAAGGTCGCGATGGCGCCGGACACCACTGTCAGGCAAGTCAACACTAAAAGTTGATTGAATCTCTATTTTTTAATATTTTGAAACCATTTATTTTCACTACATTAAATAATAATTAATGAACTTTACTGAGCAAATAACAATGTCTTACTAAATTCAAATAATAATTAAATCCCAAAGTCATCCCAAAACCCGGTGTCAAAAGTGCATGAGAAATTTCTAAGAAAACACATAAAATACAATAAACGTCCGGAATACAAATGAGACAACAAAAAAAAGTACAACACAATACTCTGAAGGAGACTCTACTGGCTGCGGGTCGTCTCGAGATAAGCAGCTCACAAAGTCCGCCTATCAGCCATGCCACTACGTCGAGCGGGGCCACTAATATGCATGTACCTGTGCCACAAAAATGCACAACAAGTGTAGTATGAGTACGAAGACAACGTGTACCCTGTAAGTATCCCGCCTAACCTCGAAGAGGTAGTGACGAGAAGTCGACTTCGACACTTGCTAGAGGTCAATTTAATATAATTAAATGTGGTGCTAAACACAGATGTTATAATCAAATAACAAATAACAATAGGAGAGGACAACCTCTTCCATAAAGTATAAATCTCAGTTTCCGTCATTTCAATTAACAACTTATATATCAAGCCAATTAAACCGTGCGAAGTCACAGAAAGTACCAGCAAATATCATGCGCAGGAAATGTCGTGGGTCGTACGGCCCGACCCAACAATAATAAAATGTGCATCGTCTAAGGGTCAAACGGCGTGAACCATAGATGCATCTATTAACCTGCCGTGGCGTAATACCCGCTCCCATGAGAGTAGTGGAAACAGTCAACCTGCTCGCGGAATATATTTGCGATGCGGTTACACATAAACATATACATTCAAACAGTCAACCCCGACTACATCGGGAAAACAATTACCTAAAGATATGACAATTTCCCTTTTAATGGTCAAGAAGATGGTGTTTAATCTTTTTAGAAATTCATTTTCCAAATTAGATATGATTTAAGCATCTTAAATTTATCAGTAAAGTCACATGTTCGACAAGTAAAGCATGTTTTTGGGTCCTATACTACCCGGACATAAGCATAACAGTAGCTACGCACAGACTCTCATCACCTCGTGCGTACGTAGCCCCTACGAATAACAACACATAATTAATCATTTCACATATGGGGACAATTCCCTCTTAAAAGGTTAGAAAGGAGACTTACCTCGCTCCAAAGTTCCATAACCGGCTTCCAAGCCCTTCCTAATGACTCAAATTGATGCACAACACCCCAAAACTATCCAAATAACGGGCAAACCAATGAAAATATACTCTAATACTTATAACAATTCAATTTATATAAATTCCCAACTCCGCTCGAAAAGTTGACAAAATTGCCCTCGGGCTCACGTCTCGGAATCCGACGAATTCACAAAATCCGACAACCCATTCCAATACGAGTTCAACCATGCAAAAATTATCGAATTCTGACATCGGATTGACTTCAAATCTTAAATTTTTTCTTTGGAAGATTTGCTAAAAATCATATTTTTCTTCAATAAATTCATGGATTCATGATGTAAATGAGTATGGAACCATGAAATATAATCAATATAGGATAAAAAACACTTACCCCAATATTTTCCCGTGAAAATCGCCCAAGAACCGTGCTCCAAAAATCCACAGCGAAATGAAGGAAATGAGCATTTTTGGTCCTTAAGTTTCTGCCTATCCGTCACTAAAAGTCCATTTTCGTCACTAAAAGTCCACTAGAAAAAGCTTTACCAGCCCCTATTCAATCGATTATACCTTTCTGTAAAAATGTCTAAATTATAAATGGTTTAATTTTCTGGAAACTAGAATCAAAGGGTTAACACTTTCATGTTTTGAAAATTTTCATATTCCTTATAGATTTCGAGATATAAGCTTCCAAAGTAGGCTCCTCACATCAGAAATTTCTGGGGAAATTACAAAAACAGCTTTACTAGCCTTCATTCAATTGATCATAATTTTTTGTAAAAATATCCAAATGATGAATGGTTTATCTTTATGGAAACTAGAAATCAAGTTCTACAACTTTCATGTTTTTTAAAGTTTCAGATTCATTATAGATTTCAAGATATGAGCTTCCGAATCGACTCCACGCATCAAAAATTTTCTGGCGAACAACTTCTGCAACAGAAAATTTCAGCAGCTTTCTTTGTTCGAAATCCATTCCGTTAACCTTCCGAAATCCACTCGAGGTCGGGACGTTAACCAATTATACCAACATGTCCCAAAACATGATACGAACTTGCTCGAGGCCTCAAATCGCATCAAACAACGTCGAAATCATGAATCGCACCCCAATTCAAGCTTAATGAACTTTAGAACTTGAAACTTCTACATTCGATGCTGAAACCTATCAAATCACGTCTGATTGACCTCAAGTTCTGTGCACAAGTCACATTTGGAAATATGGACCTACTCTAACTTCCGTAATTGGAATCCGAACCCGATATCAAAAAGTCAAACTCTCGGTCAAACTTTCTAAAAATCTTCTATTTTATAACTTTCGCCAAATGACCCCAAAATGGCCTACGCACCTCCAATTCCACTTCCGAACACGCTCCCAATACCAAAATCACCATACAGAGCTATTCCCAGACTCAGAGTCCCAAACGGACATCGATAACATTGAAATACACCTCAACCCAAATTTATGAAATTCTTCCAAAATGCCATCTTCCACAATAGACGCCGAAATGCTCCCGGGTCATCCAAAACCCAATCAGGACATACGCCCAAGTTTGAAATCATCATACAAACCTGCTGGAACCTTCAAATCCTGATTCTGAGGTCGTTTACTCAAAAATCCAATCTTAGTCAATTCTTCCAACTTAAGGCTTTCGAAATGAGAATTTTCTTTCCAAATCGACTCCGAACTTACCGAAATTCAATTCCAAACACGCCTACGAGGCATAATACCTGAAATGAAGTTGCTCATGTCCTCAAACTGCCGAACGACGCGCTAGAGCTCAAAACGATCGATCGGGTCATTACAGCATTACAACAAAACATCACTTGATCATTTTGTGATTTCTCTCAAGCATTTAAGATCTGATTATCTAGCATTGAAGTCACAAGTGTATCGAGAACAAAGAGCAACACTATTGCGGACCAGTTTCATAACAAGTCTTTGTATGTCCTTAGTTGAGTTGTATCTTTGCATTTGTTCTTCATTGTAATTCCTATTGTGCTTATTTAGAAGCTTTAGTTAGGAACTTCAAAAACCATAAACCCATAGAGTTTGTGTCGTGACTAGAGTTAGTCATGAGTTGAAATCTTTGTAATAGGTGTGTTGCAAAGTGGCTTGTAATAGGTGTATTACAAGTTAGTGATTGATTAAGAGTTTAATTCCTAGGTTGCAATAGATTGTAATTTAAAGATTGCTCAGTAGTGAAGTTGAAATCCTACCAATGTAAGTCGTGATTTTTTATCCCCTTGAGCAGGGATTTTTCCACGTAAAAATCCCGTGTGTCATTTACTTACTGTTACATTAGTTAGTACTGCGGGAACTGGTACAGGACTAAGTCTCTATACAGTTTGGTGGACTCATATATTCTATCAATTGGTATCAGAGTAGGTTCTTTCTAAAAGGCTAACACCTAAAGAGGATCCTCAAAAATGGCTGCTCCACCAAACTTCGAGGAAGGACAATCAACCTATAGACCTCCGAGATTCAACGGCCAATACTATGGCTGGTGGAAAACTCGAATGCATGACTTCATAATGGCAGAAGACTATGAGATTTCGGAAGTTATCTGTGATCTGTGATGGTCCATACGTTCCAATGAAGAAAGTAGGAGAACCTGGCGTAATGGTGCCGCAAACCAGAAAAAAGTACAATGATGTTGACAAGAAAGCTGTAGAAAAGAACTTTCGTGCCAAAAAGATCTTGGTGTGTGGAATAGGACCTGATGAATACAACAGGATCTCAGTCTGTCAATCTGCCAAGGAGATATGGGAAGCCTTACAAATGGCGCATGAAGGAACTACTCAAGTTAAAAAGTCCAAGATTGATATGCTCACCACTGAGTATGAGCTCTTTATAATGAAACATCATGAATCTATTCAAGACATGTACACATGATTCACTTACATTATAAATGAGCTACATTTTTTTGGAGAAATCATTCCAAGGAACAAGCTTGTGAGGAAAGTCCTTAGCGTCTTGCCCAGCTCATGGGAGAGTAAGGTGAACGCTATCACTGAAGCCAAGGACCTGCAAACCTTGAAATGGGCAAGCTAGTTGGGAATCTGAAAACCTACGAGATGAAGAGAAAGAAGGACAGTGAAAGAAGAGAACCAAAGAAGGAGAAGAACCTGATACTCAAGGCAGAAAACAATGACTCAAGTGAGGAAGATAGTGATATGGTGTACCTCACCAGAAGGTTTCAGAAAATGGTTCGAAGGAATGGTGGAATACCAAAGAGAGGTATTTCCAGCAAGCCCAAGAACTATGACCTTTGTCATAAGTGCAGAAAGCCAGGACATTTCATCAAGGACTTCCCTCTTCTGAAGCAAGAGAATTACAAGCACAACTCTAATAAAGAAGCAAAGAGGAACATGGTTCTTGACAAACTCTTCAAAAGAAAAAACGCAGCTGACAATGTTGTGAAACAAGCTCTTGCAGCATGGGGAGACTCCTCCAGTGAATCAGAAGAAGAAAATCATGTAGGAGATAGTTCCATGATGGCAGTGGATATTGAAGAAAAGGAATATGACTCATTATTTGCCTTGATGGCTCGGTCAGATGATGATGAAGATGATGACAATGATGAGGTAAATTTTAGGGATTTTCAGAGGAATCTGAAATCCTACTCTCCCAAGAAACTCATGTCTTTAGCTAATATTTTAATTGATGCATATCATAGTCTTGTTAATGATAAGGATGCCTTGACCATAGAGTTAGGAGATGTTGAGCAGACTAGGGATGACTTGGTGGTTTGTGTAGTTTATTTGAAGGAAACTATAGAAAATCTGGAAAAAGAGAAGGAAGCTCTAACAAAAAAACTCACTAGTGTAGAACATGGGAGAGATGATCTGATGGTAGTTGTAGTTGACTTAAAAGAAACCATAGAGAACTTTAGTGAAGAAAAGAATACCTTAGCAGAGAAAGTAGCCTTTACAGAACAAGAAAGAGATGATCTCTTAGTGGTAATCGCAGACCTAGAGGAAACAATTGAAGGACTTAAAGAAGAACATATGCCTGGAAATTCCGAAAAAGGGAAGGAAATAGCTAGTGAGGCACATATTAAACTTGAAAAGGAGCTAAATAATGTGAAAACTAGTTTATGTGCTCAAGTGGACCTGGTCCTCAGATGCTATTAGTGCCATGTACTTCAATAGCGGTGGAAACAGGCAGGGAATACGGTTCCAAAGGGAGAAAGTTCCCTACAACCCTCATAGCAAGTATATCAATGTACCTGTTAACTAGCTTTGTACCCACTGTGGGAACAATGAGCACTTCAAGGAAGATTGCCAGGCTAGAGTCCAGTCTGTTCAGAAAAACAATTTTTTTGCTGAAAAAGTAACTACTGGAAGGGGACCAGGTGCCACTCACAAAAAACGCATATTTCCTGCTTGGACTAGAAAAGCTCTCATTCATCCTTTTTCTCATTACGAGGGACCCAAACTTGTTTGGGTTCCTAAATCTAACCTTGATCTATTTGTGCAGGGAACAGTGAGAGGAAGCAGTTAACAATGGATTATGGACAGTGGATGCTCTAAGCATATGATTGGAATACCATGGAATTCCTTTCACTAAAAGCCCTGCAAGGAGGGAATGTATCCTTTTGAAATGGGAAAAAGGGGTACATTCTTGGTGTTGGAAAAGTTGGAAAGTCTCTCACACACTCAATTGAGAACGTGTACTACGTAAATGGTCTGAAATATAGTCTCTTAAGTGTCTCTCAAATCTGTGATAATGGAAAAAATGTGGAGGTCTTGTCAAAAGTATGCATAGTTACTAACCCGGTGACTGGTGAAGTGGTACTGGTGGCCAAAAGATACAAGAACATCTACGTTGCTGATTTCGAATCTCTACAAAGTGGCGATATGAGCCACTTGAAAGCAGTTGATGATGATGCAGAATTGTGGCACAGAAGGCTGGGACATGCAAGCTTCTCTCTTTTGAATAAGCTGATACAGAAGGACCTGGTTCGTGGATTGCCAAATTCAAACTTCAAGGAACACAGAGTGTGTGATGCATGTGCTAGAGGAAAACATGTGAAATCCTCTTTCAAGCCAAAGAAGGATGTCAGCACGTCAAAGCCACTTGAACTCCTTCATATGGATTTATGTGGTCCTATGAGAGTGCCAAGCAGGAGAGGAAAAGGATATATTTTTGTGATTGTAGATGACTACTCAAGATTCACTTAGACACTGTTTCTCAGGACAAAGGACGAGACATTCGAAGTGTTTGTAGCCTTTGTCAAGAAAATCCAAGTGAAGATAGAATTAAAAGTGGCTTGCATCAGATCCGACCATGGAACATAATTTGACAATGACAAGTTTGATGAGTTTTGTAGTGAAAATGGCATCACCCACAACTTCTCAGCTCCAAGAATGCCACAGCAAAATGGAGTTGTAGAGAGGAAGAGCAGGACCCTTGAAGATATAGCTAGAACAATGCTTATTGATAGTGGGATAGCCAAAACTTTCTAGGCAGAGGCCATAAATACTGCCTGCTATCTGGTAAACAGGTGCATGATAAGATCCTTTTTGAAAAAAACTCCCTATGAATTGCTCAATGGAAGGAAATCAAAGATGACTCATCTGAGAACATTTGTATGCAAATGCTATGTTCTTAACAATGGAAAGGATCGGCTTGGAAACTTTGACGCCAAAAGTGATGAAGGAATTTTTCTGGGATATTCCTCTCAAAGAAAAACTTATAAGATTTACAATAAAAGGATTCAGTGTGTGGAGGAAAACGTTCATGTAATCTTCAACGAGACATTTCCATTCAGTGATAAAGGCAACAAGGATGATCAAGACATTGAACCACTGTTAGGTCCTGGAGAGATCGCTGATATGTCAAATGGAAAAGCAGATATGATGAGTCAGGTGAAGGAAACAAGTGAAGACAATGCAACCTCGTCCTCCCCTTCTCAAGAGGAACCATGTACCCAAATCACCACCACTGAAGCTGAAGAAAGAGTTGATGATGCAGTTCAAAGCACTTCACAGGTAGCAGAACGAGGAGTGCATGGGAACCAGTCAGGATTACCCAGTTCTTTTACCAATGAGATTCTAGTTCCAAATTGGAAACAAAAAATCTCTCATCCTCTTGATAATATAATCAACCCCCTTGGTTCAGGAGTTCAAACTAGATCAAAAGCCTGAAATTCCCTTGCCTTATCAGCCTTCCTCTCCCAAATTGAACCCAAAAATATTAAAGAAGCCTTGAAGGATGCAGACTGGATTACGGCTATGCAAGAGGAGTTGCACCAATTTGAAAGGAACAAAGTATGGCACCTGGTACCTAGACCATCAGACAGAACCATCATAGGGACCAGGTGGGTATTCAGAAACAATCTTGATGAACATGGAAACACGACAAGGAACAATTCAAGGCTGGTCGTCTAAGGCTACAATCAGGAGGAATGGATTGATTATTGTTGACATCCAATTTTGTCTTTTTTTCCTTCAAACTATCTCTTTGAGCTTCTAATATTATTAATAATGTAAGAATATTTATTTTACTATTTTAATCCCAAAATATATTTAATTAGTATCGTTATTTTTATTTTTTGCTGTTATCATTACTAAATAATACTATTGCCGTAATTAAAAATTGGCCTTTTCTATAGCCCAATACTTTAGGATATATTTTAGCCCCAAAAGTCCAATTATTAGTAGCCCAAATGTCACGACCCCAAACACTTAGTCATGATGGCGCCTGTCGTGGAATCAGGCAAGCCACACGTTTCATTGAAGCAAATTTTATTTGTCAGAAAACTTGTAAATTCAGAAGCAAAATAACGATAATATCCATTTGAAAGTCTAATATCACTAAAACATAGTTTAAAAATCCAATCCCAGATCTAGTGTCACCAAGCCATGAGCTACTACAAATAAAATGTCAAAATGTAAAGCTGACATAATAGTGTCTGGAGAAAACAAAATATAATAGGAAGATAAAGAAGGAGATATCGAGACTGCGATCGCCAACTGCTACCTTGAATACTCCTGGGAACTCTGTCAATCAATCAACCACTGCTACCGGGCCTCGATGAACCTGGATCTGCACACAAGGTGCAGGGGGTAATGTCAGTACACCAACTCAGAAGTACCGAACCCAAACTATGGACTGAGAGGTAGTGACGGACTAAACCTCAGAATTTACAATAAACAGCGTACAGAAATTAGACATGTTCACAATTTATCAGAAAATGAACAAAAATATGCCAGGTATGACCAGTATACTCTACATGCCAATATGTATATGAAACCAGTGTGGAGATGCACACAGTGCTCACAACCCTCACACAGAAGTCCACTTAGTACCATATATGGCTCTCAGGCCCAGGGAAGATCCATCCCGGAATGTACACGAACACCGATGACTGTAGTCACTCAGTACTGAGGAAAAATCCAATCCAGCCCCACGGAGAAGATCCATCTCCGGAATACAACACTCAGACAAGATCCATGTCCAGGGACGATCCATCCCTCACATATCATCAACTTCGGACAAGGTCCATGTCCAGGGAAGATCCATCCCTCAATATCAATGCACTCACTGGGGGTGTATAGACTCCGGAGGGGCTCCTATAAGCCCAAGCGCTATATTAAGCCAACGAAGGCATGATCAGAGTATCGTTGCGGTGTGCAGTCCGATCTCATAACTGTCTCAATAACAGGCTCTCGGCCTCACTCAATCATTACTCTCTAGTATCGCTCACATGGCTCACAAATGCATAAATCAACCCGAAACAATGATAAATATGTATAAAATTAACAATTACTTAGACTGAGGCATGAAATGATATACTATGACAGGACTGAGTATATGAAATTAAATAATCACATAATGAGACAGTAATATACGACCATTCGGGTCTCACCATTTTAGGCGTGAAGCCTTAGCATTTGTACTTAACATGATTCCTAACATGTTCACATTTACCACATTAATAGATGTGATGACCCAAAAGGTCATCCCGTGTAATTTTAGCTAAATATGTGTCCCGAGGCCATGAAAGCCTCCTTTTATCTCATCTCGATGTGCGTGCACAACCCGGGCGTGTAGCCGAGAAAGCCATTATGTGGAAAATTGATAAGATGATGATTTTATAGTAATTATTTGTATAAAGTTGACTTTGGTCAACATTTTTGGTAAACGGACCCGGACCTGTGATTTGATGGTCCGGAATGGTCCGTAGGAAAATATGGGACTTGGCGTATGTCCGGAATCGAATTCCGAGGTCCCGAGTCCGAGAAATAATATTTTTAAAGAAAATTGTTTTCTGAAAAATAAAGGTTTTTAAAAATGAGACTTGATGTGAAACATGTGATATCGGGCCCGTATTATGGTTTCGGAGCCCGGAACAGGTTCAATATGTCTTATATGTGTTGTCTGTGAAATTTGGTGGGAAACGGACTTAGTTTGACGTGATTCGGATCGAAAATGGAAAATTTAGAGGTTTTGGAAGTTTAAGGGAATTTCATTGATTTTGAGGTTTAATTCGATGTTTATGATGTTATTTTGGTGTTTTGATTACTTGATTAAGTCTGTAGGATGTTTTTTAAGGTTGTGTGTATATTTGATTTTGAGCCCCGAGGGCTCGGGTGAGTTTCGGGGTGTAAAAACATAGAAAAATCTGGTGTCTTGGCCTATTTCTGGTGTCTGATGTCGAGTACTATGCGATCGCATAGCACCCTCCGCGATCGCATAATGCAGTGTTGAGGGGAGGATTCTGTTACACTACGGGATCGCATAGTATGTTCTACGATTGCATAGTGTACTAGGCAAGCTGGGGGGTTGGGGGTAAGATGTTCTGTGCGATCGCTTTTCTTAGTCCGCAATCGCGTAGGGTGAGGTTAGTGGATCAGTGCGATCGCACATCCTTCTTCGCGATCGTGGAGCTTTAGAAATCAGTCCTCTGTGTGATCGCAATTCCTTCTTCGCGATCGCATATACCAAAATCGCCCAGTTATTTCTAAGTCTAAAAACAGAACACTTATACGGGAATTTAGCCATTTTTCATAAACTCCTTCTTCTCCACACCCCATAGGCGATTTTAGAGGAACTTCTTCACCATAACCTCTTAGGTAAGTAATCTTTGGCTTGTTTTCTTCCATTTTTGTCAACACCCATTAGATTCTAGGCCTAAAAACATGAAATCAAAGGTAGAAATTGGGGTAGAGTTAGGGCTTTTTGAATATTTGGGGATTTGACCTCGTTTTGGGGTCGGATTTCAAAACAAATTGTATATTCGGGCTTGTGGGTGAATGGGTGATCGGGTTTTGGTCCGAACCTCGTGTTTCGACCAAGCGGGTCCGGGGTCGATTTTTGGATTTTTTGGAAGAATGTTGAGAATTCTATAATTAAGCTTGGAAATTGAATTATTTAGCATTTATTGATATTATTGAGTCGATTATGTATAGATACGATCGTTTCGGATTTGGGTTCAAACGGAAAAGCGATGCTAGAGGCTTGATTTGGATTCTTGGAGTCGAGGTAAGTGTTGGCCTAACCTTAGCTTGAGGGAATAAGTATTGAGTCCTAATTACTACGTGTTTATTCCATGTTCAATGTATAGGTGCGGTGACGAGTACCTATATGTTGTTGTCGAGCATGAACGTGGGTCAGATATTTGCAATTTTATGATATTTATTGGATTTTACTATGTTTACGGGTTTGGTATCCATTTGTTAGCTATTCATTTGATGGAAATTCTTGGTTATGAGTATTTTTGAGTAGTTGATCGGTTGGGGAACTTTATGTTGGATTATATACTTATGAAGGATTGGTTATAGCTGTGTCCCTTGCCGGGACGATATTATTCTTGTTGATTATTTCGTGCATTTAAGGTTTCTTATTGTTGATTTCATGCCAACTATTGTTTTTATATTGTTTATGCACGAGGGGACATTCCGTGTCGAGTTTTTGTGAGGTTATTTCACGAGGGGATATTCTGTGCCGAGTGTTTGTGAGGTTATGCACGAGGGGACATTCTGTGCCGAGTGTTTATTTATTTATTACACGAGGGGACATTCCGTGCCGAGTGATTGTGAGGTTATGCCCGAGGGTGCATTCCGTGCCGAGTGTTTTTGGTGAGGTTATAGCACGAGGGGACATGCTGTGCCATTTCTGTTTATTTACTTGTTCAGAGTTGTTAATTCCTGTTGTTATTTATTCATTTCAGTTGTTATCGTATTCTGTCATTTCAGTGAATTGTTGCCTCTTATTCCCAGCATGTTAGCTCCATTTTGTGCTTATATGTTAATTCTTGTCATTACTTCATTATTACATTATTGAAATGTACAGGTATACGTCATTTGTCGTGTCCTAGCCTCGTCACTACTTCGCCGATGTTAGGCTCGGCACTTACTCAATACACGGGGTCGGTACTACTGATATTACACCTGCACTTTTTTTATGTTGTGCAGATTAGGGTGCCGGACCCACTGGACATTGAACGAGGGAGTATCCTTCAGTCCACGGCTACACCGAGGTAGTCCTGTAGGCGTCCGCAGGCCTTGGCATCACCATCTATTTTTTCCTTCTGTCTTATCTTGTATTTCTAGACAACTACACTTATTTATTGCAGACTCATGTTTTTAGTAAATCTTAGATTGTCCGTGAAATCGTGATACCATTTCTGGGGGTGTATTTAAGGAAATTTGGTAAGATTTATTATTTAAGTTGTTGAATTTCTTATCTTCCGCATTTCTAATTATAACTGTTCTAGTTTACCACTGTTATTTCAATTGTCTATAATCAAGAAATAAATGTAATAATCGGAACGTTGGCTTGTCTAGCGGGTTCAACGTTAGATTCCATCACGGCCTGAAGGTGGGATTTCGGGTCGTGATAATAGAAGTGCGGATATCAATCTGTCATAGCTACTAGACGGTGCCATGGGATGAGACAGGTCACAAATCACTCGGTGCACGCCTGCACGCCCATCACTTGGCATGTGCGTCACCTTAATTACAGTCATATATCATATAGTTCGGGGTTTCGAACCCTCAGAACCAAGTTTGGAAATGTTACTTGCCTCAAAACTGGCTAAAATCCTAGCCAACAGTGCCTTTGCCTCTAGACTCGGCCTCCGAGTGCTCCGAATCTACTAAAAATCAGACTTATACCATTAATATATGCTAAGGAACGAAACTCATTCAAAAATTATCAAAATTAACCCAAAATCCTAAAATTGGCCAAACCCGACCCCCAGGCCCATGTCTCAGAATTCGATAAAAATCACAAAACTAGAATCCTTATTTCCTCACGAGTCTACCCATATCAAATTGATCAAAATCCGACCTCAATTGCCCATTCAAATCACCAAAAGAAATTCTCAAACTTTCCTCCCATTTCCCCCAATTTCCACTCAAAAATCTCAAATTAGATGATGGAGTTCAAGACTAAATCATGAAATTATACCAAATGTGAGTGAAGAATACTTACCCCAATAACTCCATTGAAAATCCCCTCAAACTTCACCTTCTCCCGAGCTCTCTAATGGGTTTTTGAAAATATAGACTAAACCCTCGTTTTTTGAACTTAAGTCTGTCTGCCCAGTTTTTAACCCTTTGAGAACGCGGCCATATGCACGCGTTCGCATAGAACAAACCAACAGGCCCCCTCTTTTACCCTACGCGAATGCGGCTGCCTTCCCGTGAACGCGATGCATAACCAACCTCAGGCCTTCGCGAATGCGTTCGACCCCTTCGCGAACGCATAGACCAAGGGACCTGGGGTCCCTAGCTGACTCGCACCACTACGCGAATGCATCCCCTCACACGCGTTCGTGATGCACACACTACCCGAACTTTTGCATTCGCATCCCCCTTTCACGAATGCATAGAACAAAATCCCCCAACACCCAAATCACTCTACGCGAAGGCGAGACTCCCTTCGCAAACGCGTATAGTATTTTTCTATAGCAAAAACACCAGAAAACAGCTATCTCCAAAATCCAAAAATCGATCCGTTAACCACCCAAAACTCACTCGAGGCCCTCAGGACCTCAACGTTAGACGCCATCACGGCCTGAAGGTGGGATTTTGGGTCGTGACAAGTTGGTATCAGAGCACTAGGTTGCCTAGGTCTCACAATTCACGGACAAACTTGGTAGAGTCTGAGGGATCGGTACGGAGACATCTGTACTTATCCCCTAGAGGCTGCAAAGTTAGGAATAAATTCACATTTCTTCTTCTCTGTCGTGCGTTTTGAATTCTAAATGCTAAAATATTTTCTATTCTATTCTCTCGCAGATGGCGAGAACGCGTGCTTCCACATCTATCGATCAGCAGCCCGATCCTCCTATTGTAGCTCTTACGAGGGGCCGAGGCCGTGCTAGAGGCCGAGGCAGAGCCAGGGCTTAGCCCAGAGCAGCAGCCCCAGTAGAGGACCCACAAGTAGACTTTGCCGGTGAGGTTCCTGCTTAGACGGTTCCAGTCGGACCAGCTCAGGTCCCAGAGGGGTTCATTGCTACCCCGGTTCTTCAGGACGCTCTGATCTGCTCAGTGGGCCTTATGGAGAGCGTGGATTAGGCCGGTCTTCTTCCTACCACACCAGTCGTCGCTCAGGCTAGGGGAGGGACCTAGACTCCTGTTACCCGCACACCAAAGCAGCTAGCTCCTTAGTTCCAGACTCCAGTACCTCAGACAGCTGGAGTAGCTCAGCCACGGATTGTGGCACCGACAGTTGAGGGGGCAGCCATGTCTGCCGATGCTTTGTGGAGATTGGATAGGTTCACCAAGCTATTTCCTACTGCATTACTGGTGCACCATCAGGGGACCCCCAGGATTAATTGGACAGTTGCTATGAGGTTCTTCGGAACATGGGTATCGTGGAGTCTAATGGAGTTGATTTTGCTACATTCCGTCTTTCTAGTACCGCCAAGACTTGGTGGAGGGACTACTGTTTGACCAGACCAGCTGGGTCTTCGCCTTTGACTTGGGCTCAGTTCTCTGAGGTATTCTTGGGGAATTTTCTTCCAGTTACTCAGAGGAAGGATCTTCAGAGGTAATTTGAGCGCCTCCAGCATGGATCTATGACTGTTACACAGTATGAGACCAGGTTCATTACTCTGGCCTGACATGCTATCATGATACTCCCTACTGATCGCGAGAGGGTAAGGAGGTTTATTGAGGGTCTAGCTTAGCCTATTAGACTTCAGATGGCCAGAGAGACAAGTACCGATATTTCATTTCAGGAGGCGGCCAATATGGCCAGACGGATTGAGATGGTCTTATCACAGGGCAGCGGTCAGGGGTCTGACAAGAGGCCTCGTCATTCTGGCCGATTCAGTAGTGCCTCGTCTGGAGGTAGAGATTCTTTTGGCAGAGGTCATCCTCTTAGACCATTCCAGTCAGCACTCCAGGTATCCCGCAGTGCACCACCAGTTCCTATCAGTGCACCGCCGCTTTAGAGCTTCTAGAGTGGTTATTCTGGTCATCAGGGACATCATTCTCAGCATCCGAGGTCTTGCTTCACTTGTGGTGGTGTGGGGCACATTGCCAGGTTTTTCCCCCGAGGTCCCGGTGGTTCTCAGTATCAGGGTTCCGTGCTATGATTCCCGCATCAGGTGCTCCCCCACACTCTCAGCCAGCTAGGGGTGGAGGTCGAGGTGCCTGAGGTGGAGGCCAGACAGTTAGAGGTGGAGGACAGGCCATGAGAGGTAGAGGTCATCCCGCAGGGGGTAGACCCAGAGATTTTCAGGTTGGAGGGGCTCCGCCCCGATGCTATGCTATTCCTGCCAGGCCTGAGGCTGAGGCCTCTGATGCAGTCATTACAGGTACGGTTTCAGTTTGCAGCAAGATGCTTCGGTTTTATTTGATCCGGGTTCTACATTCTCCTATGTGTCTTCATATTTTTCCCCTTATCTGAGCATGCCCCGTGATTCCCTGAGTACTTTTGTATATGTGTCTACACCGGTGGGTGATTCTATTGTGGTAGATCGAGTCTACCATTCATGCTTAGTGGTTATTGGTGGTCTGGAGACTCAGGTAGATCTTTTGCTTCTTGATATGGTTGACTTTGATGTTATATTGGGGATGGATTGGTTATCTCCCTATCATGCTATTTTGGACTGTCGTGCCAAGACAGTGACCTTGGCCTTGCCAGGAGTACCTCGTTTGGAGTGGAGAGGGACTCCTAGTCATTCTTCTGGTAGAGTTATTTCATATATGAAGGCTCGGCCCATGGTCGAGAAGGGTTGTTTGGCATATTTGGCCTATGTTCGTGATTCTAGTGCTGAGGTTCCTTCTATGGAGTTTATGCCCATGGTTAGTGAGTTTCCAGAGGTTTTCCCTACTGACCTGTCGGGTATGCCACCCGACAGGGATATTGACTTATGTATTGAGGTGGCTCCGGGCACTCAGCCCATTTCTACCCCCGCCGTATCGTATGGCCCCGCCAGAGTTGAAGGAGTTGAAGGATGCAGGATTTGTTGGATAAAGGCTTCATCAGGCCTAGTGTTTCTCCTTGGGGTGCCCCAGTGTTTTTTGTCAAGAAGAAAGATGGCTCGATGAGGATGTGTATTGACTACCGACAGTTGAACAAGGTTACTGTTAAGAATAAGTATCCTTTGCCGAGGATAGATGATTTATTTGACCAGCTTCAAGGTGCTACAGTGTTTTCCAAGATTGACTTGAGATCTGGTTACCATCAGCTGAGGATTAGGGCGTCTGATGCCCCTAAGACAACCTTTCGCACTCGGTATGGGCATTATGAGTTCTTGGTGATGTCTTTTGGGTTGAAAAATGTCCCCGTTGCTTTTATGGAGTTGATGAACCAGTGTTCAGGCCCTATTTGGATTCGTTTGTTATAGTCTTCATTGATGATATTTTGATTTACTCTCGTAGTCGAGAGGAGCATGAGCAGCACCTTCGAGTCATCCTCCAGACTTCGAAGGACAGTCAGTTGTATGCCAAATTTTCCAAGTGTGAGTTCTGGTTGAGTTCGGTTGCATTTCTAGGACATGTGGTATCATCAGAGGGTATTCAGGTAGATCCCAAGAAGATTTCAGCAGTCATATATTGGCCTAGACCCACCTCAGCTACAGAGATCCGTTCTTGGGCTTAGCAGGATATTATCGCTGCTTTGTGGAGGGCTTTTCATCTATATCAGCCCTGATGACCAGGTTGACCTAGAAGGGTGCCTAGTTCAGGTGGTCAGATGAGTGTGAGGCGAGCTTTCAGAAGCTCAAGACAGCCTTGACCATGGCATCGGTGTTAGTTTTGCCCACGGGTTCAGGTCCTTATACCGTGTATTGTGATGCTTCACGGGTGGGACTTGGTAAAGTGTTGATGCAGGATGGCAAGGTTATAGCCTATGCTTCTCGTCAGTTGAAGGTTCATGAGAAGAACTATCCAATTCACGATTTGGAGTTAGCAACTATTGTTCATGCGTTGAAGATCTGGAGGCATTATCTGTATGGTGTGTCTTGTGATGTGTTCACAGATCATAAGAGTTTGCAGTAATTGTTCAAGTAGAAGGAGTTGAACATGAGGCAGATGAGATGGTTAGAGTTGTTGAAGGACTATGACATTACCATCTTATATCATCGAGGGAAGGCCAATGTGGTGGCCGATGCTTTGAGCCGGAAGTCGTCAGCATGGGTAGTCTTGCTTATATACCAGTTAGAGCGACCACTTGCTTTGGATGTTCAGGGTTTGGCCAACCGGTTCATGATATTGGAGGTTTCTGAGACTGGCAGTGTTTTGGCCCATATTGTGGCCCGTTCTTCATTGTATGATCGTATCCGGGCCAGGCAGTATGATGATCGTCATTTATGTGTTCTTAGAGATACTATCTGGCACAGAGGTTCCAAGCAAGTCACAGTTGATGATGAGGGAGTTTTGAGGATGCAGGGTCGTATTTGTGTACCTGATATTGATGACATTCGGGAGTTGCTATTGCAGGAGGCCCATAGTTCCCGGTGTTCCATTCATCTGGGCGCTGCAAAGATGTACCAGGATTTGCGGCAGCATTATTGGTGGCAGAGGATGAAGAAGGATATTGTAGCATATGTAGCTCGGTGCTTGAACTGTCAGCAGGTTAAGTACGAGCACCAGAGACCCGGTGGTTTGATGCAGCAGATTGAGCTTCCCGAGTGGAAGTGGCAGTGTATCACCATGGATCTCGTAGTTGGGATCCCAGTGGATGTTTGATGCGGTGTGGGTTATTGTGGATAGGATGACCAAGTCAGCACACTACATTCCTGTATTAGTTTCGTATTCGGCGGAGAAGTTGGCAAAGATCTACATGAGAGAGATTGTTCGATTGCATGGTGTGCCAGTGTCCATTATTTCTGACTGAGGTACTCATTTTACCTCCCATTTCTGGAGAGTATTTCAGCGTGAGTTGGGCACACGGGTTGATTTGAGCACATCATTTCATCCTCAGACGGACAGACAGTCTGAGCGTACTATTCAGATTTTGGAGGATATGTTGCGAGCATGTGTCATTGATTTTGGAGGTTCATGGGACAAGTTCTTGCCTTTAGCAGAGTTTGCCTACAACAACAACTATCAGTCGAGCATTCAGATGGCTATGTATGAGGCATTGTATGGTAGGCGGTGTCGGTCGCCAGTGGGGTGGTTCGAGCCGGGAGAGGCTAGATTGTTGGGTTCAGAGTTAGTCCAGGATGCCTTGGACAAGGTGAAGATCATTCAGGATAGACTTCGTATAACCCAGTCCAGGCAAAAGAGTTATGCGGATCGCAGAGTTCGTGATCTGGCATTTATGATCGGAGACCGGGTATTTCTTCGAGTGTCGCCTATGAAAGGCGTGATGAGGTTCGGGAAGAAGGGCAAGTTGAGCCTTAGGTACATTGGTCCATTTGAGATTCTGGATAAAGTAGGAGAGGTGGCCTACAGACTTGCCTTGCCACCTAGTTTATCAGCCGTGCATCCTGTGTTTTCATGTATCTATGCTTCGAAGGTACATTGCCGATCCATCTTATTTTCTTGACTTCAGCGGTGTCCAGTTGGAAAAGGATTTGACTTATGAGGAGGAGCCGGTAGCCATATTAGCTCGGCAGGTTTGTAAGCTAAGATTGAAGAGTTATCCTTCGGTTCGTGTTCAGTGGAGAGGTCAGCCTGTCGAGGCAGCTACCTGGGAGTCCGAGTCTGATATGCGGAGCCGATATCCCCATCTTTTCCCCGATTCAGGTACCTTTCTATGTCCATTCGAGGACGAACATTTATTTTAGAGGTGGATATTGTGATGACTCAAAAGGTCATCCCGTGTAATTTTAGCTAAATATGTGTCCCGAGGCCATGAAAACCTCCTTTTATCTCACCTCGATGTGCGTGCGTAGCCCGGGCGCGTAGCCGGGAAAACCGTTATGTGGAAAATTGATATGATGATGATTTTATAATAATTATTTGAATAAAGTTGACTTTGGTCAATATTTTTGGTAAACGGACTCGGACCCGTGATTTGAGGGTCCGTAGGAAAATATGGGACTTGGCGTATGTCCGGAATCGAATTCCGAGGTCCCGAGTCCGAGAAATAATATTTTTAAAGAAAATTGTTTTCTGAAAAATAAAGGTTTTTAAAAATGAGACTTGATGTGAAACATGTGATATCGGGCCCGTATTATGGTTTCGGAGCCCGGAACAGGTTCAATATGTCTTATATGTGTTGTCTGTGAAATTTGGTGGGAAACGGACTTAGTTTGACGTGATTCGGATCGAAAATGGAAAATTTAGAGGTTTTGGAAGTTTAAGGGAATTTCATTGATTTTGAGGTTTAATTCGATGTTTATGATGTTATTTTGGTGTTTTGATTACTTGATTAAGTCTGTAGGATGTTTTTTAAGGTTGTGTGTATATTTGATTTTGAGCCCCGAGGGCTCGGGTGAGTTTCGGGGTGTAAAAACATAGAAAAATCTGGTGTCTTGGCCTATTTCTGGTGTCTGATGTCGAGTACTATGCGATCGCATAATGCAGTGTTGAGGGGAGGATTCTGTTACACTACAGGATCGCATAGTATGTTCCGCGATTGCATAGTGTACTAGGCAAGCTGGGGGGTTGGGGGTAAGATGTTCTGTGCGATCGCGTTTCTTAGTCTGCAATCGCGTAGGGTGAGGTTAGTGGATCAGTGCGATCGCACATCCTTCTTCGCGATCGTGGAGCTTTAGAAATCAGTCCTCTGTGTGATCGCAATTCCTTCTTCGCGATCGCATATACCAAAATCGCCCAGTTATTTCTAAGTCTAAAAACAGAACACTTATACGGGAATTTAGCCATTTTTCATAAACTCCTTCTTCTCCACACCCCATAGGCGATTTTAGAGGAACTTCTTCACCATAACCTCTTAGGTAAGTAATCTTTGGCTTGTTTTCTTCCATTTTTGTCAACACCCATTAGATTCTAGGCCTAAAAACATGAAATCAAAGGTAGAAATTGGGGTTTTGGGTAGAGTTAGAGATTTTTGAATATTTGGGGATTTGACCTCGTTTTGGGGTCGTATTTCAAAACAAATTATATATTCGGGTTCGTGGGTGATGGTAGATCGGGTTTTGGTCCGAACCTCGTGTTTCGACCAAGCGGGCCCGGGGTCAATTTTTAGATTTTTGGGAAGAATGTTGCGAATTCTATAATTAAGCTTGAGAATTGAATTGTTTAGCATTTATTGATATTATTGAGTCTATTATGTATAGATACGATTGTTTCAGAGTCGGGTTCGAAAGGAAAAGCGGTGCTAGAGGCTTGATTTGGATTCTTGGAGTCGAGGTAAGTGTTTGGCCTAACATTAGCTTGAGGGAATAGGTATTGAGTCCTAATTGCTACGTGTTTATTCCATGCTCAACGTATAGGTGAGGTGACGAGTACCTATATGTTGTTGTCGAGCATGACCGTGGGTCAGATATTTGCAATTTTATGATATTTATTAGATTTTACTATGTTTACGGGTTTGGTATCCATTTGATAGCTATTCATTTGATGGAAATTCTTGGTTATGAGTATTGTTGAGTAGTTTATCGGTTGGGGAACTTTATGTTGGATTATATATTTGTGAAGGATTGGTTATAGTTGTGTCCCTTGCCGGGACGGTATTATTCTTGTTGATTATTCCGTGAATTTAAGGTTTCTTATTGTTGATTTCATGCCAACTATTGTTTTATATTGTTTATGCACGAGGGGACATTCCGTGTTGAATGTTTGTGAGGTTATTGCACGAGGGGACATTCTGTGCCGAGTGTTTGTGAGGTTATGCACGAGGGACATTCCGTGCAGAGTGTTTATTTATTTATTGCACGAGGGGACATTCTGTGCCGAGTGATTGTGAGATTATGAATGAGGCAAAATTCCGTGCCGAGTGTTTATTTATTTATTTATGCCCGAGGGGACATTCCGTGCCGAGTGTTTTTGGTGAGGTTATAGCACGAGGGGACATGCCGTGCCGTTTCTGTTTATTTACTTGTTCAGAGTTGTTAATTCCTGCTGTTATTTATACATTTCAGTTGTTCTCGTATTCTGTCATTTCAGTGAATTGTTGCCCCTTATTCCCCAGCATTTTAGCTCCATTTTTTGCTTATATGTTAATTCTTGTCATTACTTCATTATCACATTATTGAACTGTACAGGTATTCGTCATTTGTCGTGTCCTAGCCTCGTCACTACTTCACCGAGGTTAGGCTCGGCACTTACTCAGTACATGGGGTCGGTTGTACTGATATTACACCTGCACTTTTTTATGTTTTGCAGATTAGGGAGCCGGACCCACTGGACATTGAGCGAGGGAGTATCCTTCAGTCCACGGCGACACCGAGGTAGTCCTGCAGGCGTCCGCAGGCCTTGGCGTCACCATCTATTTTTTCCTTCTGTCTTATCTTGTATTTCTAGACAACTACACTTATTTATTTCAGACTCATGTTTTTAGTAAATCTTAGACTGTCCGTGAAATTGTGATACCATTTCTGGGGGTGTATTTAAGGAAATTTGGTAAGATTTATTATTTAAGTTGTTGAATTTCTTATCTTCCGCATTTCTAATTATAATTGTTCTAGTTTACTGCTGTTATTTCAATTGTCTATATGGATCTATATTCAATAGGCAATCAAAGGATTTCTCCCCAAAAAAGAGAAGAATTCCCCTTGCTTTCTTTTTGCTCCGCTCGTGCGTGGCACTCCTTGCTCGCGGAGCGGCATACCGAAAAAAAGAAGCGACTACAGATTCATCGAGCTGGGTGCTGCTTCCTTCTCCTAGTTTTGTGTGTCTTTATTGGCGATCTCAATGAAGAGGAATTTGTATCATTTCAAATCCCTATTCTTATCGAAGAGAAGGAACGAGAAAAACCGAAATATTAATAAAGAAATAAATGTAATAATCGGAACGTTGGCTTGTCTAGCGGGTTCAACGTTAGACGCCATCACGGCCTGAAGGTGGGATTTCGGGTCGTGACAATAGAAGTGCGGATATAAATCTGTCATAGCTACTAGACGGTGCCATGGGATGAGACAGGCCACAAATCACTCGGTGCACGCCTGCACGCCCATCACTTGGCATGTGCGTCACCTTAATTACAGTCATATATCATATAGTTCGGGGTTTCAAACCCTCAGAACCAAGTTTGGAAATGTTACTTGCCTCAAAATTGGCTAAAATCCTAGCCAACAGTGCCTTTGCCTCTAGACTCGGCCTCCGAGTGCTCCGAATCTACTAAAAATCAGACTTATACCATTAATATATGCTAAGGAACGAAACTCATTCAAAAATTATCAAAATTAACCCAAAATCCTAAAATTGGCCAAACCCGACCCCCAGGACCACGTCTCAGAATTCGATAAAAATCACAAAACTAGAATCCTTATTTCCTCACGAGTCTACCCATATCAAATTCATCAAAATCCGACCTCAATTACCCATTCAAATCACCAAAAGAAATTCTCAAACTTTCCTCCCATTTTCCCCAATTTCCACTCAAAAATCTCAAATTAGATGATGGAGTTCAAGACTAAATCATGAAATTATACCAAATGTGAGTGAAGAATACTTACCCCAATAACTCCATTGAAAATCCCCTCAAATTTCACTTTCTCCCGAGCTCTCTAATGGGTTTTTGAAAATATGGACTAAACCCTCATTTTTTGAACTTAAGTCTGTCTGCCTAGTTTTTAACCCTTCGAGAACACGGCCATATGCACGCGTTCGCATAGAACAAACCAACAGGCCCCCTCTTTTACACTACGCGAACGGGGCTGCCTTCCCGTGAACGCGATGCATAACCAACCTCAGGCCTTCGCGAACGCGTTCGACCCCTTCGCGAACGCATAGACCAAGGGACCTGGGGTCCCCAGCTGACTCGCACCACTACGCGAATGCATCCCCTCACACGCGTTCGCGATGCACACACTGCCTGATCTTTCGCGTTCGCATCCCCCTTTCACGAACGCATAGAACCAAATACCCTAACACCCAAATCACTCTACGCGAAGGCGAGACTCCCTCTGCAAACGCATATAGTATTTTTTTGCAGCAAAAACACCAGAAAATAGCTATCTCCAAAATCTAAAAATCGATCCGTTAACCACCCGAAACTCACCCGAGGCCTTCGGGAACTCAACCAAACATGCCAACACCACCCATAACCTTATTCAAACTTAGTCGAGCCTTCGAAACACCCAATACAACACCAAAACACTAAATTCACCTCGGATTCAAGCCTATGAACTTAGAAACTTCTAAATTTCGCCAAAGAAGCCGAAACCATCCAAAACACGTCTGATTGACCTGAAAATTTGTACACACATCCAAAATGACCCTACGAACATGTTCCAACTTCCAGAATTCCATTCCGACCTGGATAGCTAATTTTCCACTGGCGACCGGAAATAGCCAAAAACTCAATTTCGTCAATTCAAGCCTAACTCTACTCTGAACCTCAAAATCACATTCCGAACACACTCCTAAGTCCCAAATCACCTAACGAAGCTATCCGAGCTATAAAATACACGTTTCGAGGTAATTTACCTATAAGTCAACTCCCGGTTGACTTTTTTAACTATTAAACTCATTTAAGAGATTAAGTGTCTCAATTCTCACCACGATCACTCCGAACCCGAACCAACCGAACCCATACATCATGAATAGGTTAAATAACATATGAAAAAACTAAAAACAGAAGAAACGGGGATAATTTCATGGGACGACCGGTCGGGTCATTACACCAAACTTATAGAACTCTCTAGATCCTTAATCTTAAACCTTCCCTTTCATCAAATGGTGTTCAACGTTCTTCTTGCTCTTTTGACAAAACGCCAAAATCTTCCCCAACCTAACCTAGAAAATGCTTCACCATTTTTGGCTTAAAATCTCTGCTTCATGCTGCTATCTATGCCATGGCTTCCAATGTTCAAAGTTGAACAGCCAACTTGACTCAAAATTTAATTTTTTCTATTCAAAATCACGCCCAAAATCAACCTTAATAGTGGCATTAGGGAAACAATTTGGAGGAGGAGAAAAACGGCTCACCCCCTCCCTCTTCTCCCTTATCATCTCTCTCAGAACCTTCCCCCGTCTTGAAAACCCAACAGCCGCACCCCCCATTTGGGGACCTCTCTTTTTCTCAACAAAAGACACGCACACACAGATAGTGGAGAAAAACGAACGAGAAACAGGGGCTGAAAAATTTGAGATTGAAAAAATGGGGCTCTAGGTTGTTTTGAAAATTCCTCTTCTTTAATTTCTTAGCCGATTTTTTTTCATGTTGCTTTAGGCTCTAAAAATCAGAAAAGATAAAAAAAAAAATAGTTATTCTTTCTTTTTCTAATTTCAATTCTTGGTTGCCCAAAAATGGAGTAACGATAGAAGTGGGCGTTCGAGTTTCCGAGCCTCCATTTGAGTTCGCCGGCCTGCTTGAAATAGAATTGTGCTGCTTTAATTCTATTTTCAGATTTTTGGTTTCGATGATGAAATTGGTTTGAGACTAATTTCATTCACCGTTTGATTTCGTTTGATTTCGTGCGAGTTCAAGGTGTTTCGATTTTCCATCTTAGTGCCCTTTCTCCTGCTACTTCTGACATTCTTGGCTTGTTCGAGAGGTTCCACACCAGGTAAAATTCGGACCCATTCTTATTTTCGTTATCATCTACGAGTTTTCTTTGTGTTAGAACTCATGCTTTAAGTTTTTGAAAGCCTGTTTATGGAACCTTGTGACAGAGTGTATAGACTTCACGCAGTAGAAACTTTGTCCTTAGGAAAACTAATTTTATGACTATTTGTTCAAATACTTGTTTGATGAATGTTTGACGACATATATGTAGGTATACATTAGTTTTTTATTTGCTGGGATGTGTAGGCTCTTCATGATTATCGGCATGCCGATTGTGTACTGTTTATTTATTGAAGGTTTCTTAGCGTCCACCAACCAGTAGAGTGACCAGGTCCTCTACTAGTTCCCACTTAACTACGTGCTAGAAAAACGAGTAAAGAGACAAAGGATTTTTACGTGGAAAAATCCCACTCAAGGGGACAAAAACCACGACCTACACTTGTAGGATTTTAACTTTACTAACTTGTAATCTAAACTATTACAAGCCACTTTGTAATGACTTTCTTACAAATACTTCAATACTCAAACTTGTAACACTTCTTACAAGCCACTTTGTCACAACCTAATTACAAAGACTTTGGCTTATGACTAGCTTTAGTCACACACAAGTTTGGAAGATGAAAGGTTAAAAGGTTCCCAACTAGTTGCTTCTACTAATCTTAGTAGGATACAATGAAAACAAGATACAAGATTACAACTCAATTAAGGACATTAACATTACTTGATAACCACGTGTGAGGTCTTAGTGGAGTTGTCTTCTTGCTCTTGAAGCCCTTGAGTTTTTAATGCTTGAGAGCAATTAATGCTTGAATATTCTTAGTAGTTTCTCAAGTGAGTATGTTGTTCTTATTGCTTTAAGATATTATCAAACCTTGCACATTCCAAGAAGGATGTCCAAAATCTTGAAGGTACACGGCTCAACCACTAGGAAGTGACTGTTGCACTGTTGCTACACTGTAGCGTGAACAGTAGCAGGCAGTCACCTTTTCTGTCACAGCTTTTTACAACTATCAAGTTGGCTTGTACTTTATTCTGTGAGTCCACTAAGGGACCAGATCCCTTAGGTGGTCCGTCCTCATTCAACACTGTATGATCCGGAATTCCTGGAGGCATAGATAGCTTGTGATGTTGTATACATTAGGTCCTCAAAATGGTCCTTCACATAAAAGTTTGTTAAAATATCAAAACAGAATACAGCTAATCAATTTTCCCCTTTTTGATGATGACAAACTTTTATAATTGGGAAGTAAATGTGATAGAGTAGAACATGCGTGACCAGGTTTCCAGCAAGTTCCCCCTATCAAAATGCTTCCTCCTTAGGCTGTGCTTCCCCTTTAAACATTGCACAACCAGGTCAGAGTTTCCAATTATTCCCCTTAGCTTCCCCCTTTTGGCATCATAAAAAGTCAGATCCAGGCAAGAGAAATCAAGGAAGTCCATTAAAGTTAACTCATGCCCCTTATGTGCACACAATCATGATAGAAGAGAGAATAAAAGTCAGTAAGGCAACAAATAGAACACAAAAGGACTGATTTCATTTATAGCAAAAGCGTAAAGACATTTATAGAAAACTCTGCTCGAAAGCAGAGGACTTCATTTGGATTTTTCAAAGTGGGAGTAGTCACATGTTATCCAATCCCAGAAAAACAAAAAGAAACAATATTAATCACACCAGCCACATAAAGAGGAATCCTAGGGAGCACTAGAGGAGGAGGGCATAGAGGTAGAGGCAGTGAGAGTGCGGAGGACTAGGTCCATACGAGCGTTTGCTGAGGACTGTTCCTGAAGAAGCCTTTCCTTCATATTCTCAACCTGACGTTTCAATTCTGCATTCTCCATGGTCAGGCGGGACACTTCTGCATCAGTGGAACTCGAAGAACCAGGTCGCATATCAGAATGGCCTGACACTTCCAGAAGAGCTATTTGAGCTTTCAGCCTCCTGATCGTGTCCTGGGCAGCATTCAGTGCAGTGATCAGCTGAGAGATTGTAGAATTACTGCCCCTGCCTTCTCAATACATTCACACTCCTCAAGTGTGATCTTGGTGAAGCTCTTTTTGCCGGTTTCAACCTGAGGACTACTGAGGGATACTTGGAAGTACTTGAAGATCCGGGTCAGTAAGAAGCCATAGGGAAGACCATTATTACCATCCTTGAGGGAGAAAACTTTGGTCATGTGATTGATCAGTAGAGCTGGTAGATTGATCGGAGTGAAGTTGTCAAGTGCCTCCATAAGAATAAGGTCAGCCTTGGATGCAACAGATCATCTCTCAGCCCGGGGGAGAAGAACTTTGTTTACCAAATCAAAGAGAAGTTGGTAGATAGGCAGCATAGCCTTCTTATGTACCCGGTCCCCTTGCTGAACAGACCCAGGATTGACAATGACTTTCCGAAAGGTTTTGCTGCAGGCATCTTTCTTTGGGTCGACTGAAGACAAACCCTCGGATGGAACCCCTAGGATTATTCCCAGCAGAGCATCATCAAACAAGATATCCACCCCTTCAACCAACACACACATCCTCATAACATTTGGCCCGACTAACATTCAAGAGATGGTCTCATTTTTGAAACTCAAGCATAGCCATGATTTGACTCATGCCTGGCATGTCAAGGATGTCAGGGTCAATGGTGTGCCCTAGCAGTACTGCTTGTAGCTTAACATTTTCCTTCCACGTAGCAGCCTGCACAGAACCAGGTTCCCTTGTTGGTTCTGCTTCTTCTTCTCGCTTACGTTTACCTGACCCTTTGGCCGATATTTCCTTTGAAGTGGCAGATTTAGGTCCACTAACCTCTCCAACATATTTCTTCTTCACTTTCTCCTTAATCGTCGAGGGTGATGGTTTTACACTCTTCCTAGCCACAGTCTTTTTCCTTTTCACTAAGAAACTGGGTTCCTCAGCAGGTTCCTCTTCAACCTCCACCACTGGAATATGTTTGTCCACTGCAAACTAACCATCCTTTACCAGACGCCTCCTTTTAGGCTTGTTACACTTCTTGCTTTTTTCAAGAGCCTGATCCACATCCTCTTTCTTCTGGAGTCTAGTAGAGGGACTCTTCACAGAGGAAGCGGAAATGCTGACCCCATGACGCACTTTAAATCGTGCACTGAGCACCATATCATCTTCATCATCGTCATCCACAGGAGCATAGAGAAGGGGAATAGACTCGAGAGGAGGAGTGTAGAATATTTGCTCCTTCGGAGACGAAGAGGATGGTGAACCAGGTCCCTCACTAGTTTTTGAGGGTGGAGTGGCATGCTGAGTGGACTCGAAAGGGACCATGGTGCCAGCATCCTCAGGAGCAGACAGAGAGGCTCCTTGAGTCTCAAGAGGAGTGCAATTTTCAGGAGTTTTTTCGGAAGATAAGACAATGATGTTTTCTGCTGCCTCTTTGTCAGCGGATTCCATGGGGGTTTGAGATATGTGATAGGAAGGGTCAATATACTGACTCAGAATCTCCCCTGAGACTTCAGAGATGGGAGAGGTTTCAGGGATGAGTGGCTCAGATGGTGGTACAGAGGGAGATGGAGGTGGAGTGGCAACTGTAGGGGTTGGTTCTTTTGGTGAGGATGGAAATGGTTCCAATTGAGCTTCAGGGACTAAGGTTTCCTGAGATGATTCTGGTACCAGGGGAGCAGAGAGGGTTTTTAAGATGACTTAGGAGCAGAGAGGGTTTCCTTGGATGATGAGGAAACTTGGCCCTCATCAGGGGTGATGTTGAGGTCGGTAGAAATGGAGGAGGGGACGATTTCCTCTTGAGACACCATTGTTAATCACAGTGAGCAAGGAGGGAAAGAAGTAGGTGAGAAGGAAGCTTTTGGGTTCAGAGAAGTGGGAGTAAGTGAAATGGTAAGAAGTGAGGAGTTATGTAGAGAGAGGGAGAAGGGAAACTGGTCCAAGTGACGGTTTGAGAGTTGGAAAATGTGTAAGGGTGTTGAAAGGTGGAAGGACCGAAGTGATAGATGTGTCTCTGAAAAGGTGGAGAGAGGTAGAGAATGGTGGCAGAAGTAATTAATGTAGTTACTTTTCGAGAAAGAGGGAGAGAAAACATATAACTACTAACCTGGTATATAGGAACCAAGTCCCATACATGTTTTATTTTGAAAAGAGAAACCTCAGTCCTTTCATGGTCTACAGTGCCACTTCATTAGATTATGTAATCACCATGCGTGTCTACCTGTAACGGTATTGAAGTGAGTTAGACTTTATTAGGAAAACACCTTAGCCTCTTAACCTGAGTAAGACATTCAAAGCCATAGGACCAGGTTCCTAATTTGGTCTCAGCATGCCCAGAGCCAGTCTGTTCTTCTCAAAGTGTTCTCTTCTAAGTGCTTTGGTGAAGATGTCTGCAATTTGATCTTCTGTTCAACAAAATCTCATGTTGATATGACCCTTTTTAACATTGTCTCTGAGAAAGTGATGTCTCACATCAATGTGCTTGGTTCTTTTGTGTTGAACATGATTTTTTGCCATATTGAGTGCACTTGTGTTGTCACATAGGAGTGGAATCCTGTCAATGAAAACACCAAAATCCTCCAATTGTTGTTTGATCCATAGCAATTGAGTACAGCAGGAGGCAACTGCAACATATTCAGCTTCAGCTGTGGATAATGCCACCGAGTTCTGCTTTCTTGTGCCCCTGAGATTAAGCATGAACCTAGAAAATGAGCCATCCCTGAAGTGCTTTTCCTATCTACCAGATAACCTGCATAGTCAGCGTTAGCATAACCAATAAGATCAAAATTGTCACCTGAAGGATAGTAAAGGACCAGGTCATGTGTGCCTTTGAGGTAGCGCAGGATCCTCTTAGTTGCTTTCAGATGTGACTCCTTGGGATTAGATTGAAATATTGTACATAGTCCTACACTGAAGACTATATCTGGTCTGCTAGCTGTGAGGTAAAGAAGTGAACCAATGATCCCTCTATACATGGTTTAATTCACAGAAGTGCCAACATCATCCATGTCAAGTTTGGTAGCCACTGCAATGGGTGTCTCAATCACCTTAGAATCCTCCATGTCAAACCTTTTGAGCAGTTCCTTGATGTATTTCTGCTGGCTGATGCCAGTGCCATTGATAGACTGCTTAAGTTGGAGACCCAGAAAGAAGTTCAGGCCCCCCATCATGCTCATCTCGAAGTCACTTCCCATTAGTGTTGCAAAATCCTTGCACAAGGAGTCTGCAGTGGCTCTAAAGATAATATCATCGACATAGACCTGGACAATGAGAAGGTTCCTTCCTCGCTTCTTCAGGAAAAGGGTGTTGTCTATCTTTCCTCTTGTGAACTTGTTGTCTAGAAGGAACTTTGACAACCGCTCATACCAAGATCTGGGAGCTTGCTTCAATCCATACAAGGCCTTGTCGAGTTTGAATACATGTTATGGGTAGATATGATTTTCAAACCCAGGGGGTTGCTTGACATACACTTCTTCCTTGACATAACCATTCAAGAATGCGCTTTACACATCCATTTGGAACAAGGTGAATTCCATATGAGATGCAAAGGCTATAAGAATTTGAATGGCTTCCATACGAGCAACTGGAGCGAAGGTTTCATCATAATCAATCCCTTCTTCTTGATTGTAGCCTTGTATTACCAGCCTTGCTTTGTTCCTGGTCGTTTTCCCGTTTTCATCCAGCTTGTTCCTGAACACCCACCTGGTCCCTATGATGGTTTTTTTTGAGGGATGAGGTACCAGATGCCACACTTTGTTTCTCTCAAATTGATGAAGTTCTTCTTGCATAGCCACAATCCAATCAGCATCCTTTAGGGCTTCTTTGATATTCTTGGGTTCAATTTGGGACAAGAAGGCTGAGAAAGCTAGGGAGTTTCTAGTTTTTGACCTGGTTTGAATTCCGAAATCGAGCGGGGTAATTATGTTATCAAGAGGGTGAGAGCTTTTGTGTTTCCAGTCTGGAACTTGAGACTGATTAGTGGAAGTGCGTGGTGTGTTACTTGGGCTTCCCTATGACTCCTGATCTGCACGTGAGGAGTGCTTTCCACTGCATCTCCAAATCTTTCCTCAACTTCTGTGGGAGATATAGGAGTACCAGGTTCCTCCTGAGGTTCTGAGGAAGAGGTTGAGTTGCCTCCCACTGTCTCCTTTTCTTGACTCATCATATCAGCCTTGCCATTAGACACATCAGAGATTTCCCCTGGAACCAAGAGTGGTTCGTGTCTTGATCATCACCATTGTTGCCCTTGTTTGAAAAGGGGGTTTTATTGAATAGGACATGAACACTCTCCTCCACACATTGAGTCCTTTTGTTATACACTTTGTACGCCTTGCTTTGAGAGGAATAGCCCAGAAAAATTCCTTCATCACTCTTGGCATCGAACTTTCCCAGCTGATCCTTCTCGTTATTTAGAACATAACATTTGCAGCCAAAAGCCCTTAGATGGGTCACCTTGGGATTTCTTCTATTGAGCAGTTCATATGGGGTCTTGTTCAGGAAGGACCTGATCATGCACCTGTTCACCAAGTAGCAGGCAGTATTGATTACCTCAGCCCAGAAGTTTTTTGCAATCCCACTGTTTATTAGCATTGTTCGAGCCAAGTCCTCCAGAGTCCTGTTCTTTAGTTCCACAACACCATTTTACTGGGGGGTCCTTGGAGCTGAAATATTGTGTGTGATTCCATTTTCATTACAGAATTCATCAAATCTTGCATTATCAAACTCTGTTCTATGATCAGACTTGATGCATGCCACTTTCATGTTCATCTTCACTTGAATTTTCTTGACAAAGGCCACAAATTCCTCAAATGTTTCATCTTTCGAGCGAAGGAATAATGTCCAAGTGAATCTAGAGTAGTCATCCACAATCACAAAGATGTATTTCTTTACACCCCTACTTGGAAATCTCATTGGTCCACATAGATCCATGTGGATGAGTTCAAGAGGTTTGGATGTGCTAACATCTTTCTTTGGTTTAAAAGATGATTTCACATGTTTCCCTCTTGAACATGCATCACATACTTTGTGGTCCTTGAACCTTGAATTTGGTAGACCACGAACCAGGTCCTTCTTTATCAGCTTGTTCAACAGAGAGAAGCTGTCATGTCCCAGTCTTTTGTGCCAAAGCTCAGCATCATCTTCAACTGCCTTTAGGCGGTTCACCTCACCTGCTTCCAGAGATTTGAAATCAGCAACGTAGATGTTTTTGTATCTCTTGGCTATCAGCATCACCTATCCAGTTACTAAACTAGTAACTGTACATGTTTTTGACAAGAATTCCACCTTGTTCCTTTATCAAAAATTTTTGAAACAGTCAAGAGGCTATATTTCAAGCCATCCACATAGTAAACATTTTCAATTGAGTGTTCCAGAGATCTTCCAACTCTTCCTATGCCTAGGATGTACCCCTTCTTTCCATTTCCAAAGGACACATCCCCTCCTTGCAGGGCCTTCAATGAGAGAAAATCCATGGTATTTCCAGTCATATGCTTTGAGCATCCACTGTCCATAATCCACTGTATCCCGCTTTCCTTCACTGATCCCTGCACACACAAATCAATGGTCAGTTTTAGGAACCCAAAAAAGTTTGGGTCCCTTGAAGTTTGGAAATGGGTGAATGAGAACTTTTCTAGTCCATGCTGGCAGGATTTTGTGTTTTTTGCTGGGACCTGGTCCCTGATCAGGCTTTCTCCTGCCTGCAAACATTTCATTTTTCTGGACTGATTGGTCCCTGACTGGACAGCTTTCCTTGTAGTGTCCATTGTTCCCACAATGGGTACAAAGCCAATTGTCAGGGACTGTAACATATTTCTGTGAGGGTTGTAGGGAGTTTTATCCCTTTGAAACCCGATCCCCTGCTTGTTCCCAGAGTTGTTAGAGTACATAGCAGTGACAACATCTGTGGACCAAGTCCAATTCAAAGATTTCTTAAGATCAGATGTTAGTTTGCTCACTTCTGCTTGCAACTCCTTGTTTTTCTCAACCTCACTGCACAGACTATCTTTGACCTCATTCAGTTATTTTTCAAGCTTGATATATTTTTCACTAGATATTTCCTTCCCTTTATCTATACTTGATGAACCAGGTTTTAATCTTAGTCCCTGAATAGTTTCTTCTAAGTCTGTGATTACTACTAGAAGATCATCTCTTTCATTTTCTGACTCCCTATTTTTCTTCTCCATCTCTTCCCTTTTCTCTTCAAGACCTTTTATGGTATCCTTAAAATCCACAACTACTACCATTAGGTCGTCTCTTTCATTCTTAACACCGTTGATTTTGTACCTTAGAGTCTCATTTTCTTTTTCAAGGTTTTCTACGGTTTCTTTCAGGTCAACCACACACACGACTAGGTCATCTCTAGTCTGTTCAGCTTCTCCTAGCTCTAGGGTCAGTGAATCTTTTTCTTCCATTAAGGTATAATAGGTATCAATGAGAACATTCGACAAGGACTTTAATTTTTTAGGAGAGTAGGATCTCAGATTTCTCTTAATATCCCTGAAATTTACCTCATCGGTATCATCTTCTTCGTCGGATTGAGCCATGAGAGAAAACGAGTCATACTCCTTACCATTGCCTTCAACAACCATCATGGAGCTATTCTCTGCTTCAGGTTCCTCTTCTGATTCAATGGATGAGTCTCCCCAGGCAGCAAGAGCTTGTCTCACAACATTGTCAGCTGCACTTTTTCTACTGAATCTCTTTTCTGGAACCTGGTTTCTCTTTGCAACCTTGTTCGTGTTGTATTTGTAGCTGTCCTGTTTCAAGAGCGGGCAGTCCTTGATGAAGTACCCAGGTTTGCCACATTTATGACATAGATCATGATTCCTGGGCTTGATTAAGCTCCCTCTTCTAGGTATCCCACCATTCCTTCACACCATTTTTTGGAATATTTTGGTGAGATAGGCCATGTCGTGATCTTCTTCACTTGACTCACATTTTTCTGCCCGAAGAACCAGGTTCTTCTCCTTCTTAGGTTCTCTTCTTTCAATGTCCTTATTTTTCTTTATCTCATATGTCCTCATATTACCTATCGACTCATCCATAGTTAAGGTCTACAGATCTTTTGCTTCCGTGATAGCGTTCACCTTATTTTCCCAAGATCTTGGCAAAACACTTAAGATTTTTCGCACGAGTTTGTTTCTGGGAATAACTTCACCTAGAGAATGACGTTCATTGATGATAGAGGTGAACCTAGTATGCATGTCCTGTATGGACTCATCTTCCCTCATCTTGAACAGTTCATATTCTATAGTGAGCATGTATATCTTGGACTGCTTTACTTGTATTGTTCCTTCGTGTGTCGTCTGCAGGCATCCCAGATTTCCTTAGCTGACTGACAGGCAGAGATCCTGTTATATTCGTCAGGCCCCAATACCACAAACAAGAATTTTCTTTGCGCGAAAGTTCTTTTCCATAGCTTTTCGATCTGCCTCATCGTACTCCTTTCTGGTTTTTGGTATTAGAGGACCTTCTTCTCCAAGATTTTTTAATGGCACATGAGGTCCATCACAAATAATGTCCCAAAGCTCGGAGTCTTCAGCCATGATAAAATCGTGCATTCTTGTTTTTCACCAACTGTAGTATTGGCCGTTGAATCTTGGGGGTCTGTAGATTGATTGTCCTTCCTCAAAATTTGGTGGGCAGCCATTTGAGATCCTTTCTAGGGGTTAAACTTTCAGAAAGAACCTTCTCTGATACCAATTGAAGGTTTCTTAGCGTTCACCAACCAATAGAGTGACCAGGTCCTCAACTAGTTCCCACAGAACTACGTGCTAGAAAAATGAGTAAAGAGACAAAGGATTTTTACGTGAAAAAATCTCACTCAAGGGGACAAAAACCATGACTTACACTTGTAGGATTTCAACTTTACTAACTTGTAATTTAAACTATTACAAGCCACTTTGTAATGACTTTCTTACAAAGACTTCAATACTCTAACTTGTAACACTTCTTACAAGCCACTTTGTCACAACCTAGTTACAAAGACTTTGGCTTATGACTAGCTTTAGTCACACACAAGTTTGGAAGATGAAAGGTTAAAAGGTTCCTAACTAGTTGCTTCTACTAATCTTAGTAGGATACAATGAAAAATAAGATACAAGATTACAACTCAACTAAGGACATTAACATTACTTGATAACCACGTGTGAGGTCTTAGTGGAGTTGTCTTCTTGCTATTGAAGCCCTTGAGAGCACTTAATGCTTGAATATTCTTAGTAGTTGCTCAAGTGAGTATGTTGTTCTTCTTGCTTCAAGATATTACCAAACCTTTCACATTCCAAGAAGGATGTCCAAAATCTTGAAGGTACACGGCTCAACCACTAGGAAGTGACTGCTGCACTGTTGCTACACTGTAGCGTGAACAGTAGCAGACAGTCACCTTTTCTGTCACAGCTTTTTACAGCTGTTAAGTTGGCCTGTACTTTATTCTGTGAGTCCGCTAAGGGATCAGGTCCCTTAGCTGGTCCGTCCTCATTCAGCACTGTATGATCCAGAATTCCTGGAGGCATAGATAGTTTATGATGTTGTATACATTAGGTCCTCAAACTGGTCCTTCACATAAAAGTTAGTTAAAACATCAAAACAGAATACAACTCATCAACTATGAACGCGCACGGAAATGTCCTTGATCCTAAACTCTTAATTGGAATCTAGTTCAGAATTCTCTTTAAGTTCACCCATCCCATGGATCATTGAATCTGTTAATATGTTACATCCTTTCTTGTTTATTTTAGTTGCATTATGGTAGTATAGAAACCATGTATGTTGGAAGATTTATATCTATGTAATACTTGTAATCTGAATGCAATAAAACTAGTATGCTCAATGGGTTGAAGTCTCTCTCCTCCTTTAGAGATCATGATCTAGTTATTGTTTAAGTTATAGAGGTTATGCCCAAAATAATCTGCTCGCTTGTATGATAAATTAAATGTAGTTGCTGGTTTAAATTTTGAGGCTTTCATTTTCTGCTAGCAATAGAATTAAACATCTATAACAACTTAGTAATAATGAAAACTGAGTTCGTAGGTACATGTTAGACATATGTTTTAGGCCTCAATTGCATTCTGTCAAACTTAAAGAGTATATGATCCTTCACACCCCTTTTCACTCAATTTTGGTTTGGTATCATGAAATATGCAGAATAGCATGTCAACTTTGCTAAGAATTAGACCTGATTTATTTTCATTATAGAGATCTTGATTTTTGCTTAGGGATAAACGACAGAACATATAAATTGCACAAGATTTGCCCTTAACAAAGCCATGTCCTAAGAAATAGAAACCATGTATTGTTCTTTCTTTAAGAAATATTGGATATACACATGTTCTTGAAATTTTAAGAAGCTCTTCTCTGTTTGTTACCACTAACTGTATTTGTTTGAGTTGGAATATTGAGTTTGTCTCAACACATACAATGTCTATGTGTTACAGTGTTAACATAGTTTGTTTTTGTAGTTTAGAGACTATTAGATTACATAACAATATGACGTTTTACTTTGTCTATTTTCTGGTGAATGTTTAAGAATCAGGTCTCCTTCTAATTCTTTTTTGTTTTTTCTTTGTTTTACATGAACACCGGAGCTGAAGAGTTTTACTTTGAAACTCAACGACGCCGCTACCTCACCAAGGTTGCACACCCTCATCCTTTCAACTGTTACATCGTCTAGGCAGCAATAAAATACAGAAGAAAAAATCTTCTGGAGAGCTGAACATGGCTCTTTACAACTTCATTTTACTTCATTTATGGCATACCTGTTGTATGACAATTAACTAGTTTTATTTTGGGTTGTGTTATTGGTTGTTAAAGTCTAAGTTTACTATATAATCCTGGTTGGGTCTTGTTTAATTGTGCAGGTTTTATTTTCTTAGTGAAAGTACTTATTAACCATATAAGTAATTACACTTAATTGAAGCTCTTTAGAATCTTGATATGTATTAGCTGCTATTTATTAAAACCATTAAGGTAATAATAACATTAAAATTTCTTCTAATAGTATTCCTAGCAAATGGTAGTTGTCGTCTACGGTTGTACTCTTACTCTTTTAAATATTCAAATCAACTTTGTTTGCTTTCTTTAAAAACGTATTCTGAATTAATTTGTCTAATATTTAAGGTTTGATTTTAACAACTTAAATTTGACTTTAGGACTAGATCCACTTTAGACAGAAAGCAGTTTCTCAACAATGTAAGTCCAAATCAATTTTTCTTAAGACAAAGACAAATCTTTTCAGCATTGATTTTTAGAGTGAACTGATTCTCTAAAACACAGGTAGATTTACACTTAGTATTGATTAACATGAGTTTTGCTGGTTAACTGTATTTAATGGGTCATATAGAGTGCTTCACACCTTCTCTATAAGATTAATTAGAACCCTTACCCATAGTCTTAAAGGTTACGAAGACCATAGAACATAATTCATTTTAAGCACTATCTAACTAAAATTGGTATCATAATTCACCGTTAAAATAATTAGGTGGCGACTCTCTTTAATTAATTAATCCTCGGTCTTTCCAATATGTTGTACTATAGTTTGACCCGTGTTAAAATGGGCTATAACAATTATGATGAGACTTTTGCCCCAATTGCTCGTATGGAAGCCATTAGGATTCTCATTGCCTTTGCATCCCATATGGAATTCACTTTGTTCCAAATGGATGTAAAAAATGCATTCCTGAATGATTTTCTTAAGGAAGAAGTTTATGCCAAGCAACCTTCAGGTTTTGAATGTCATGAACATCCTGAGTATGTGTTCAAATTGGATAAGGCACTGTATGGATTGAAGAAGGCTTCTCGAGCTTGGTATGAAAGTCTATCTAAGTTTCTCTTAAAAATGGATTTACAAGAGGAAAGATAGACAATACTCTGTTCTTGAAGAAACGAGAAAGGAACCTGCTTATAGTTCAGGTATATGTTGATGATATCATATTTGGGGCAACAGCTGATTCACTTTGTGAAGAATTTTCAAAACTCATGGGAAGTGAGTTTGAAATAAGCATGATGGGAGAGATGAAGTTTTTCTTGGGTCTTCAAGTGAAGCAATCCACGAAGGGAACATGTATTAGTCAGCAGAAATACATCAAGGAACTTTTGAAGAGGTTTGACATGGAAGCAAAGGTGATTGACAACCCTATTGCTACTGCCACTAAGCTGGACATGGATGAATCTGGATCACCTGTAAATCAAACGATGTATCGAGGCATTATTGGATCTCTACTCTACCTCACTGCCTGCAGGCCAGATATTTTGTTCAGTGTGGGTTTATGTGCAAGGTTTCAATCAAATTCCAAGGAATCTCATCTAAAGGCTGCTAAAAGGATTCTGAGATATCTTAAGGGGACACAGGACCTGGTTCTGTATTACCCTTCAGGTGACAATTTCAATCTTGTTGGTTATGCTGATGCGGACTATGTAGGATATCTGGTGGACATGAATAACATATCTGGAATGGCTCATTTCCTAGGATCATGCCTAATCGCATGGGGTACAAGGAAGCAAAACTCAGTAGCTCTCTCAACAGCTGAAGCAAAATATGTTATTGTAGCCTCCTGTTGTGCTCAGCTACTGTGGATCAAACAACAATTGGAGGATTTTGGAGTATACATTGATTGTGTACCTCTTCTATGTGACAACACCAGTGCACTCAAGATGGAAAAGAACCCGGTCCAACATAAGAGAACCAAGCACATTGATGTTAGACATCATTTTTTTAGAGACAATGTGGAAAAGGAGCTTAACTGTATGAAGTTCAGTTGCACAGAAGACCAAATTGCAGACATCTTCACCAAAGCTCTAAGCAGGGAACACTTTGAGAGAAACAGGATGGCACTGGGGTTAATGAAACCTAATTGAGGACCTGATTCTCCTCCGATGGCTATGAAGGTCATATTTAGGTAAATCTAGCTAAAGTGTTTTCTAGCCAAGCCTAATTCACCTCTATACTGTTGCAGGTAGACACGCATGATGATTATAGAAGTTAAAGGAACAATGCATGAGCTGCAAAAGAGAGCTGAAAATCTTTTTGAAAGACTGGTCAGACCTGGTTCTTGTACCACAGGTTAGTAGTCTCGTGTTTTTCTCATGCATATCTCAAATGGAAATAAATTTAACTACCACATCATCCACCTTTTCAGACCCTGTATATCACGTCTTTTCTTTCAAATCCTTTCACTTCTTCTGCAACGTTGCACCTTCCCACAAACCTATCACCGTTTCAGAACCCGTTTCTCTCCTCCCTCATAATTAGCTCTTCTTTCCATAAAACCCCCTCACCGCCTAAGCCTTGAACGATCACTCTTTACTATCTCTCTATTCTCCCAGAACCTTCAACCTAACTTTTCACTATATCTGAAGTACAAGCTTCCCTACCCACTATGAAGGACACCATCCTCGACCCTTCAACCACTTTAGAACCACCACCAAAAACCCTCTCTTCTACTACCTCCGACACCAATATGTCCAAACCTGATTCCCCTTCACGTCCTATCTCTCTTACAACCCCGTATAACCCTAGTCCATTCTTACGTGTTGAGGAATCAGAAGCCTCAAACGTTGACATTGGTTCTTCTCTGTTGCTTGATACTCTCACAGACCAGAATGTATGTGTTTTCATGTAAAGGAATCTCACTAGAATGATATGATAAATTGCAAACTCTTATCCCTTTTATTAGGACAAGTTGCTTCTTTGAATGTAAACTCTTTGGGATTTACATTCTAATATGTTCAGCATCTGCTGCGCAGTAGTTCTTTCATGACCTTTAGTTTAGCTCAAGCCCGTGTTTGTCATCGATGAACAATGTGACTGCTGGTTTCTAATCAAAGTAAATTCCAACCCATTTCTTGGTTTTTGGTACAAGTACTTTATTTCATGGGCAGATTAAAACAGTTGCATAGTAATCAAAATCATATGTCCCTTTTAGAAGTGGGGACTTTTGCTTGCATTTGGTGTAGAATTGAAAACAGGAACTTAGCAGAGTAAGTACACGATTGATGTGCAAGTGCTGCTGATAGCAGAATCATTTACCATCGCAAAATTAAAATGAATCAGTAACTCGTGTGGTCTATATCCACATAATCAAAACTGTATAAATTTGTATACTCATAGCATCACCAAAAATTACATGTGGTTCCATGGCAAGTCAACTAGCTGTCTGCACCCAAATAAAAGCACCAACTTTTAGTGCTCTCTTGCCAATGACATTCAATATCAACTGCCAATGGACACAGTTATCCATATTTACAAATCTATTCACATATCTACAGTGACATTTAAGCTGGATAGATGTACACCCTAGCTGTTGCAATCCAGATCCAGATCCATCTGCATAAGCAAAAACCGAAATTGTAAAATCTTATTTGCAACCAAAGGATTAGGTTGCGAGCATAATGATATAGTGAAATATAAACAAACTTATGATATACTAGTTAGTACTTAGTATTAAATGAAAAACAAAAAGGATAGATTGTGAGACCACTGAAGGTGAGAGATAACAGTAGGCCACCTAATTCTTTAATAAATAGGCAACGTGATCAACCCCCTGCCCCTCAAAAAAAAAAGGTACTATTGAGTTACATTAAAAGGCAAAAGGTTGACTTCATACTTGAAATGAAATACAGATTAGAAATCCAAAAGAAATTTGAATATACAAGACCTCTTCCTTCATAGGACCAAAGCAAGTCCACTTTTGTTACTCCATCCATCATTTCTATAGATTAGCAAATCCAAACTGGACTAAAATTGTGGTCATGGTTTCATCCCCATGGACAGTGACGTTATAAACCAACCCCAAGTAATTAGAAATTTAAGGCATAGTTGATTGACTCATATTTTTCAATACTTTTATTTTAAAGTCCACGTTTGGTAAATTGGAAACTTACGTGAGAATTGGTTATAGCTGAGACATGAAAAAAGTGGCTGAGTTATTTTAAATTATTGCTACAGTTATTGTTTGTTTATTTTAAAATTTCCTTTTTGCTTTATTTTATATTGTTCACATGTTATATTGTTAACGCCCCGCCGTAGCCTCGTCACTACTTAGTTGAGGCTAGGCTCGACACTTACTCAGTACATGGGGTCGGTTGTACTGATACTACACTCTGCACTATTTTGTGCAGATCCAGATACCGGCCAACGTTAGAGATTTTAGTAGAGGTCATTCATCATTTGGAGGCACGAGGTATATCTCCGGCGTCCGCAGATTCCTGGATTATTCTCTTAGATTTATAGAGGCTGTTTTATTTTACTCAAAACAGATATATTATTTCTTTCAGCCCATTATTTGTAGTATTCTTAGAAGTTTGTGAATTGTGACACCAGACCCTGGGGTAGTCCTAGAGTTATATATATTTAGTTCGTAGCTCGGTTATTTATTGGTTTATTATTTTATTCATGAGGTTATTCGTTTGAATTTATTAGACTTAGTTTATTTAAATTGTATTGTTGTGTCCAAGTAAGTAATCAAAGGAAAATAGCTAATCGAATTCTAACATTAGCTTGCATAGCAAATGTGGTGTTAGGCGCCATCACGATCCCTAAGGTTGGAAATTTGGGTCGTGACATTTTTTCATACAACTAATTATATATTATACGACTTATCTACAATTTTTATACATTATTTCTACCAAATTATATACAACTACAATATCATTCCACTTAAATACAATTTTTATACAATATGTCTTTTGTATATTTTGTATCTGATTTATACACAGTAAAAATAAATTCCATACAACTAATTATATATTATACAGCTTATTTACAACTTTCGTACATCATTTCTACCCAGTTATATACAACTACAATATCATACCACGTAAATACAAATTTTATACAATGTCTTTTGTATATTTTGTATCCAATTTACACATAGTAAAAATAAATTTCATAAAACTAATTATATATTATACAACTTATCTACTTTTTTTTATTTCTCACCGGGTATCAATAACCACATTGGGGCCCCGCTAATCCGGATTCGCGCCGGGAAGTCCCACATTGGGGGGTAAAGCGCTCTCTAACAAAGACGACTCCATACCGAGGGGCTCGAACTCGAGACCTTTGGTTAAGGATGAAAGAGTACTTACCACTCCACCACAACCCTTGTTGGTATCTATAACTTATCTATAATTTTCATACATTATTTCTACTCAATTATATACAACTACAATATCATACAACTTAAATACAATTTTTATACAATATTGTTCAACTTTCATAGAATGGTTATATATATATATATATCAGAATATATTTTTTCTAAAATTTTACTACAATTTCGTAAGTATAATGTATGTCATGTCGTCTTCTTCTTCTTCTTCTTCAACGCATTTCAATCTGAAATCTAGTCAAAATCAAGTCTAATCTTCACCAAAATACCCTCAAAATTGAGATATAAACTCCAAACAATATTTCCAATTGCTTGGAACAACACGCGATCCAAACAAATAATGGTTTTTGAAAATCCAAATTCGAATTCAAAGCTTCAAAGCTTTTTAATGGTTGTCAATGGTGGAATTGCTGTTCTCTTTTCCTTTGCTTTACATTACTGGAATTAGGGATTGAGAGATAAAGAGAAAAGTTGTAACGACTCGGCCGGTCGTTCCGAGAGTCATAGCCACATTTCTCCCATTTCTGTTTCTTTATGAGTTGTTCAACTTTATTATGTTGCATCGGGTTGGTTGGTTCGGGTTCGGAATGTAATTTGGGAGTCTGTGATATAATTAGGCTTGAATTGGCGAAATTGAAAATTTGGCAATTTTCGACCGGTAGTGGAGAATTAGATATCGGGGGCAGAAGGGAGTTCCGACAGTTTGAATAGATCCGTGATGTCATATTTGACTTGTGTGCCAAATTTGGGGTCATTCGGGCATGATTTGATTGGTTTCGGCGTCGATGGCCGAATTTAGGAGTTATAGGTTCTTAGGCTTGAATCCGGGTTTGATTTGATGTTTTGGTGTTGTTTTGAGTGATTCGTAGGTTTGGCCAAGTTCGAATGATGTTATGGGATGCGTTGGTATGGTTAGTTGAGGTCCCGAGGGCCTCAGGTGTATTTCGGATGGTTATCGGATGGGTTTAGCTGTTGAAAAAGCTGTTGATCTTGCCGGTGTTGGGTTTCTGATGTGGGGAAGTGAGGACCACAAAAAATTGGCGCGGACCGAGGTAGGATTTTGCGGCGGCGGCGAAATATTACGGTCAGCGGTGGAGGCTGGCGCGGGCCGCGTAAAGTTGGTCGCAACCGCAGGAGATGAGGACTTTCGCGGCCGCGTTAGGAAATTGGCGGACCGCAATGAGGCATGCGTGGCGGCGGTAGAATTTGGCGGACCGCGTAATGAGGATCCGAGGGGTGCACTATAAATACGGGGTTCAAGGTTTTATTTCACATTTTGGACCTAGAGAGCACGGCTTGTGGCAATTTTTCGAAGGTTTTTTAAGAAATTCGTCAGGGTAAGTGATTCTAACTCGGATTTGGCTAATGTACATGAATACATCACTGATTTCATCATTTGATTAGTAATTTGGGGTGGAAATTTTGGGAAAATTATAGAAACTTCATAAAATGGATTTTTAGGAGTTGAAAGTCGATTCGAAGTCGGATTTTGATAAAGTTGGTATGGTTGGACTCGTGAGTGAATGATTTTCCTAGTTTTATAAATTTTATCGGATTTTGAGACGTGGGCCCAGGTGCCGGGTTTGACCAATTTCAGGATTTGTGGTCTAATTTGATAAGTTTCATATGGGATTCATTCCTTTAGCGTATATTGATGATAATATACTGATTTTTGTTAGATTCGGAGCGTTTGGAGGCCGAGTCGAGTGGAAAGGGCATTGCAGAGTAGGATTTAAGCTTGATTAAGGTAAGTAACGCTTCCAAACTTGATTCTAAGGGTTCGAAACCCCGAGCTATGTGTTATATGCTTTGTATTGAGGTGACGCACATGCCAAGTGGTGGGCGTGCGGGCGTGCATCGTGAGAATTGTGGCCTGGTTCATTCCATGGCATTTCTTAGGGATTCTTCCTTACTAATATTCGTGTTTTTATCATGTTGTTAAGTATATGTGCTGAAAATCATGTTAAGTATCCAGTTAAGGCTTCACGCCGATACTGTTGAGACCCAAGTGGTCGTTTCTTGCTGTCATCTCATTTGTTTCATTGATATTATGTACTCAGTCTTATTCATGCATATCATATCATGTCTCTGTCTCAGTTATTATTATTTGGCACATCATATCATTGTTTCGGGCTAGTTTCATGGCATTGTGAGCCCGAGTGTGTGAGACTGGAGAGTGATGACTGAGTGAGGCCGAGAGACTGATTTTGAATGACAATTATAGGATCGGGCTGCACGCCGCAGCGGTTATGTTGATGATTACGATAGCGCTTGGGAACACCACCCCAGTGAGCGCAGATGATATTATTGAGGGATGGATTTTCATGGACATGGATTTGTCCGAAATATTATTGAGGGATGAATTTTCCCTGGACATGGATTTGTCCGAAGTATTATCGAGGGATGGATTTCCCTGGACATGGATTTTTCCGAAGTATTATTGAGAGATGGATTTCTCTGGACATGGATTTCTTCGCATGGTTGGATTACCCTTTTTCCTCGGTACCGAGTGACTATATAGTTAGCATTGAGTATGTTCAGGGATGGATTTCCCTGGGCCGGATGGCCATATGCGGTACCGAGTGGTTGAGCACTTGAGAATGGGAGTACACGGTACAGTTTCATGCATTCTATGCATTTTGACTTAGAAATATGCTGAGATTATTACTTTGCATTGTTCAAAATTGCATTTACTTTATTTCCTGAGCTGGATACTTGTAACGACCCGACCGGTCGTTTTTCCTTCTAGAACCCCGTGCCCCTAAATTAGACTTCCCATACTTGTTTTTACTGATTTACGACTTGCGGGGATGGTTGGTTCAGGATTTGGAGGAGTTTGGGGTGTAATAGGAACACTTAGTTCCTTCAGGTTGGCCTTAAAAGACAAGTCGGACTTCGGTCAATATTTTTAGTAAACGACCTTGGAATCGGGATTTGCGTATCATGATTTTGGACTAGAGCGTATGTTCGAAACGGGTTTTGGAGGACGCGGGAGCGTTTCGGCGCCAAATAGTGAAATATGATTCTTTAAGTTCGAATATTGAGGTTTGGAACGTGTTTTTGTGATATCGAGGTCCGAACGGAATTCTGAGATCGGGAATAGTTTTGTCATGTCATTTATGGCTTTCTCGCAAAATTTGGTGTCATTCTGAGTAGTATAAGTACGTTTCGGCGTGTTGGAAGTAAATTCAAGAACTTAAAGTTTATAAGTTGAATTTAGTTGGTTTTGGGGTATGATTCCTAATTTAATGTTGTTTTGGATGTTCCGAAGGTTCGAGCGAGTTTGTATTATGATTTAGAACTTGTTGGTATAGTTGGACGGGGCTTCGAAGGCCCCGAATTCCATTCGGACGTCGCGTGAGGCAAGTTTAAGCTCTAAAATAGTTGTTTGTGCATCAGATCTGGTGCGACTGCACCTGTGATAGTCCACCAGCAGATGCGAGACCGCAGATGCGGTCGAAGCCTTGCAGGTGCGGCCCTCACGTGGATGCCCAAAATCTGCAGATGCGGTCCCCTCTCCGCAGAAGCGAAGCCGCATATGCGGGCCCCATTCCGCAGGTGCGATCCCTGCCAGCCCCCTCCCTTTTCGCAGATGCGGACATTGGTCCGCAGAAGCGAGACCGCAGGTGCGGTCCACTCGCCGTAGGTGCGAAAATGCTGGAGGCAGTGAGGTCATTTTAAAGTCGAGACTTAGGCTTATTTGAGGGCCTTTATCACAACCTTGGGCGATTTAGGAGCTCCCAAAGCAGAGATATCGACTTAGCATCTTGAGGTAATGTATTTCCTACTTAATGTGAGGTTATTAATTAGTTTTTGAGTGGATTAACACACTAAGTTAGTGAAAAATTATGATTTTAGAGTAAAACCTAGGGTTTTGATAAAAATAGGATTGGACCACGAAATTTGTTATGGAATCTAGTAAAAATCATATATTATTGATCCTTAGGTTATGGGTAATAACTTACGTTGAAAATTTTTGGAATCCGAGCATGTGGGCCCGAAGGTGAATTTTAGGAATCTTGCAAAAACTAAGTTGGGTAACCATCTAAATAAGAAATTGTGAACTTTGAGCATAGATTTATTAATTATTGTAAGAGTTGTTGGGCGACAAATTTGGAGATTCGGGCGCATTCTTGAATCGGGAAGTAGGCTTAAAACGAGGCAGTCTCCTTTCTAACCTTGTAAGAGGGAATTATCCCATAGGTGTCTGATAAATTATATGTTATTAATTGTGGGGGCTACGTACGCACGAAGTGACGAGGGTCCGTGCGTAGCTACTGTTATTCTCATGTCCGGGTAGTTTAGGACCTAAAAGCATGTTTTACTTGTCGTACTTGTAATTTAACTGATAAATTCAAAGTGCTTTAATTATATCTAATTTAGCCAACGAACTTCTAAAATATTGAACATAATCTTCTTGACCATTAAAATAGAAATTTGCCATATCCTTGGATAATTATTGTTTTCTGATGAAATTTCTTGATTTACTATTTGCATGTGTGTATTTATGAGTATCTGCGTCGCATGTATGATTCGTGAGCGGGGTAACTCTATTATTTATATTGACTGCGTTGAATGTACGATTCTCGAGCGGGGTAATAGATGCATCCATGGTTCGTGTCGTTCGACCCTTCGGCAGTGTACATTTATTATTTTATTGGATCAGTCGTACGTTCACGGCATATTATGTGCATGTTAATTGCTTGGTATTTTCTGTGGTGTTTAACTGTTAAATACCCTGGAAAATGAATTAGTAACCTGTATGATAGGAATTTGACACATAAAGGTACTTGTAGGGAGATTTGGCATTTCATGACTTTACTACTTATTCATATTTGTCATTCATGCTTAGCCTTATATTTAAATATATTGTTTTGGTCCTAGTGAGTGTCAAGTCGACCTCTCGTCACTACTTCTTCGAGATTAGACTGGATATTTACTGGGTACATAATGTTTATGTACTCATGCTACGCTTCTGTACTTAATTGTACAGGTTCTAAGGCAGGTGCATCTGGTTATCAGTTCGGAGCCCGTTCTTGATTTCCGTCGGTAGAGGCTTCACGGTGAGCTGCTTCCCTTGATTCCGTTCAGCAACACTTTGGAGTCTTCCCTTTTGTTATTCTGTCTATATCCTCTCAGACAGTAGGATAGACATATCTTTTGGTTCTTTCTACTAGATGTTTGTAAACTTGTGACACTAGTTCCTGGCACATACTTTGGTAGACTATTCTTTTGGAAATGTAACTATTTTAAATTAACTTCTTGATCATTGCAATTGAATTTGCCTCTGACATTTTTCTATTTTCTCATGCCTTGTGTCAAAAGCTTAAGTATCATTAAAAAGGTTTTATAAAATTAAGTGGAATTCACTGGACCAGCTGTGTTGGCTTGCCTGACATCGGTGTTGGGCGCCATCGCGACCTAGGTTAGGATTTGGGTCGTGATAATACTTGAACGGAAGGCATGTCTACTTTACTGTACAGTAAATTTGTTAATTTTTTAGGTTTAGTCTTTCACTACCTCTCAGCCCATAGTTTGGGCTTGTTACTTACTGAGTTGATGTACTCACATTACCCCCTGCACCTTGTGTGCAGATCTAGGTATCTCAGGCCATGGTAGCGGCAGTTGATCATTCTGTTGCGGATAATCTTCGAAGTTAGCGAGGTAGTTGCTTAGCGATTTCAGACCCGCCTTTCTCCATCCTTATCTTCCTTTGTGTATCTTGTTGGCTATTTTCCAAACAAAGTTGTCTTGCTAAATTTTGGAACAATTGTAGTATTGGCTCATGACTTAGTGATACCCGATGTTGGGGTTTATTTTACCGTATTTTGGTTTTGAGTTTAATTCCTTTATTCAGAAATTTCAGTTGAAAAAGTTATTATCTAAATGTTAATGAAAAAAAAACGAGTGGTTTGAAAGTGTGTCGGCTTGCCTAGTTCCATGATAGGCGCTATCACGACCGGTTGGGTTTTGGGTCGTGACAGGCATAGAGAGAATTCACAATTGTTTGCAAAAACACCCAATTCAAACAAATAATGGTTTTTGAAAATCCAAATCCGAATTCAAAGTTTCAAAGATTTTTAATGGTTGTCAATGGTGGAATTGCTGCTCTCTTTTCCTTTGCTCTACATTACTGGAATCAAGGATTGAGAGATAGAGAAAGACGTAAAGAGAGAGAGAGAGAGAGACAGAGAGAGAGATATCATATGAGAGAGAGAGAGAGAGACGGAGAGAGAGATATCATATGAGAGAGAGAATAAGGAGGGAAATAATTGATTCATAATATAAAGGGACACTCATTTAATTCCTAGAGTGTATATAATTGATAAATTTGTATATAGGATGTAATTAAATTGAAATTTGAGTAGGGTGAGTAATAAAGTTTCCAATAGTGTATAGGTATGTGAAAATTCCCTTTTAAAACACCTCTCTTTCGGATCTCAAAAATTTCACATTTAGGGTGTGTTTGGTATGAAGGAAAATGTTTTTCAATTTTTCCATGTTTGGTTGGCTTAAATGTTTTGAAAAATATTTTTCTTATGAACTCATTTTCCTCCAATTGGAGGAAAATATTTTCCTTATCAAGAAAAGGGAAAATATTTTTCAAAATCCTTCTCAACCTTCCCCACCCTCACTAACCCACCCCACTCCCTCTCCAACGAGATTTTATTTTTCTTCAAATTTCAGTTTTTCGTTACCACCCACCCTACTACCCCTCCGTCCCACCCTTTCTCCCCCTCTCCCGAAGAAAATTATATTTTTTTACCTTTTTTTTATGCAATTTCAAATTTTTATTTTTTCGTTTTTCTGCAACACCCCCCCCCCTC
>ML412636.1:176838-193383 GCA_005239525.1 Nicotiana knightiana | reverse complement strand
CAAAGTCCCCGAAAATATTTTCAATCAAATTGCAAAGATCTTTGTATGGTCTAAAGCAATCAGCACGTATGTGGTATGATCGTCTTAGTGAGTACTTATTAAAGGAAGGTTATATAAATGATGCCATTTGTCCATGTATTTTTATAAAGAATACAACATCGGAATTTGTTGTACTTGCCGTATATGTTGATGACATAAACCTTATTGGAACTCCTATAGAACTCCAAAAGGCAATTGATTATTTAAAGAAAGAATTCGAGATGAAAGATCTCGGAAAGACAAAATTATGTCTTGGTTTGCAAATTGAACATTTGGCAAACGGGATTTTTGTGCATCAATCTACCTACATAGAAAAGGTACTGAAACGGTTTTACATGGATGGCGCACATCCATTAAGTACTCCGATGGTTGTTCGATCACTTGATGTGAATAAGGATCCATTCCGACCTCGAGAAGAGAATGAAGAGCTACTTGGTCCTGAAGTACCATATCTTAATGCAATTGGTGCACTAATGTATCTTGCCAACACTACAAGGCCTGACATAACTTTTTCAGTCAATGTCTTAGCAAGATATAGCTCTGCTCCTACAAAGAGACATTGGAATGGAATCAAACACGTATTGCGGTATCTAAAAGGAACTACTGATATGGGCTTATTTTATGGCAATAATTGCAGTCCCGATCTTGTTGGTTATGCCGATGCTGGGTATTTATCTGATCCACACAAGGCCCGATCTCAAACAGGTTATGTGTTTACCTGTGGAGGCACTGCCATATCTTGGCGATCAACTAAGCAATCGATCGTGGCTACTTCATCTAATCATGCAGAGATAATTGCTATTCATGAAGCAAGTCGAGAATGCGTGTGGTTGAGGTCTATAATACATCTTATTCGAGACAAATGTGGTTTAAAGTGTGACAAACTACCCATGATTTTGTATGAAGACAATGCAGCATGCATAGCACAATTAAAGGGAGGATTCATAAAAGGAGATAGGACAAAACATATTTCACCAAAGTTGTTCTTCACACATGATCTTCAAAAGAATGGTGATATTAGTGTGCAACAGATTCGTTCAAGTGATAATATGGCTGATTTGTTCACAAAATCTCTACCAACGTCAACCTTCAAGAAGCTAATACACAAGATTGGGATGCGAAGGCTCAAGGATGTGAATTGATGCTCTCATCAGGGGGAGTTAATGCGCGTTGCACTCTTTTTCCCTTACAAGGTTTTGTCCCACTGGGTTTTCCTTGCAAGGTTTTTAACGAGGCAACCAAAAGGCACATTTCTAAACATGTGTACTCTTTTCCCTTTTCTAGAATTTTTTTCCCATTGGGTTTTATTTTAGTTAAGGTTTTAACGAGACACATTATTTGTTGAATAGACATTCAAGGGGGAGTGTTATCAATAGAACTATATTTAGAGTGAATGTCTATCTTTTAAAGAGTTCTACTTTGTGGCTAAGTCATTTTTCCCTATAAATAGAGGGGTCTTAGCCCTTTGTAAATCATCCCAAAATTCAATAAGAATTTCCTCTCTCTCTTTCTCTACAATATTGTTCTTTTTTTTTTATTGTTTCATAACAAAAATGGTATTTTGAAAATTAGAGTTGTGCTTGGATATGAATATAATTTTGGGTTTGTTTTGAAGTTTTATGAGTGAGCTGAGTGAAAATTTTGAAAATAATTTTTTGGATATTTTCAAATTTTTGAAAAATTTCAAAATTTATTTTTAAGTGAAAAATAAAAATTTTATGATCAAATATTAATTTCGAAAAAAATAAAAAAATTCTTATGTTCAAACGGGGGCTAATAAGTTGTAAAGAATTTTCCAATGGGGAGAGGAAGGAAAGGAGAAAGGCGGTTGCTAATGGGGAGAGTAAGTATGATCCTTACAACGGTGACCTCACATCAAGTCTTGTTTACTTATCCAAACAACATATCCACTGAAGACGCCTATCCTTAGTTAGTTGATGACCCACAACTCTAGTCTATCACGGCAATTCCAAATTCTTTTATAATTAAAACAAAAACATTTAACTCGTCTCTACTTTGATGGTAGAATCCCTTACTGAACCAACCATTCACTGGATTATTACGTGCTTGGCCGATTAAAATTTAATCCAAGTCAACACGTGAGGGAGTGAATTGAAAACAAAGGGGTTTTGCGTTCGTACTCACTTTTTGTGTCACGTTTTAATTTATATTTATTTTATAAAAGAAATTATATCCGTACCCGCTTTTACGCATAACTTCAGCATGCGGAGCTGAAGTAGCAAAGGCAATCACGCAAAACTTCAACATTCTAGTAGACGGGCCTGAAGTTGCTTGCGAACTTCAGCTCTAGTAAATGGAGAACTTCAGCTCTAAAGCTGAAATTTTTGTCTTTATAACTGGGGAACTTCAGCATACGGGGCTGATGTTCCATAATTATAAAGACAAAAACTTCAGCATACGGGGTTGAAGTTCCCCCAGTTGAGCTGAAGTTTTTGTCTTTGTAAATGAGGAACTTCAGCATACGGGGCTGAAGTTCCCCAGTTATAACGACAAAACCTTCAGCATAAGGGCTGAAGCTCTAGAGCTGAAGTTTTGTCTTTTGTAAATGGGGAACTTCAGCATACGGGGTTGAAGTTCCCCAGTTACAAAGACGAAACTTCAGTTCTAGAGCTGAAGTTTTGTCTTTTGTAAATGGGAAACTTCAGCACCGTGTGCTGAAGTTCCCAAGTTATAAAGACAACAACTTCAGCATACGGAGCTGAAGTTCCCCAGTTTACAAAGACAGAACTTCAGCCCCGTATGTTGAAGTTGTTGTCTTTATAACTTGGGAACTTCAGCTCTAGAGCTGAAGTTTGTAACTTGGGAACTTCAGCTCTAGAGCTGAAGTTTGTAACTGGGGAACTTCAACCCCGTATGCTGAAGTTTTGTCTTTATAACTGGCGAACTTCAGCTCAGCGAGAGAAAGAGGAGCTGAAGTTATTTAAAAAGTGGGTACAAGTTAAAAGTTTTAAAAAAAACGGGTATAAGTTAAATGGGGGCGACCAAATAGGGTGTCCCCGCAATTTTTACGAAAACAAATGTGTTCTCCCTTAACATAATTTAAGTTTTTAAAAATAAGATGTATTTATCATCACAGGACCTATGAAGTTATGACTTATATTAATTGTTAGTTGACAAACTGATTTATTACTGTGATTGGAGTGTCAAATTTTGGTTAGAATACTTACTTTGTAAGATTTGGATGGTGGAAATTATATTAGAATGGTAACTAGCCATCGTTGAACCAACTTAATTAAAAGAAAAGAATGACCTTCGAACCTGTTTTTTGTGTGAGATATGGCGTGAGTGTTGCGTAGACCTATTAAAAATAGTCTAATTAAGGAGGTTGTCTACAAAATTTGAAGTCATTTTGGTGAAGATTTAACTAGTTTTGAATAAGAATTATAATTGAAAACTAGATAAGAAGTTCGTCAGTGTAACTAACGACGTTTACACACTTTTATACAAGGTAGATACATTGGTTATATAGGCGTATAGGTAATGAATATGGATGTATGAATAATTTTGCAAGAAAATATTGGTTATGGGAGTATAAACTAAGAAATATGATTATGGACCGTATATTTTTGAAAAATCCCCAAATAATAATGGGGCCGAATTTGTTGTAGGAGCTAGGAGGAGAGGCAAAGGAAATATTGCTAAAAAATATTTGATTTTACATTTCCCCACCACATAGTTTAAAGAAAAGTAGAGAAGCCCAGTAGGCGGAGAGGGGGGACATATTTGGACGTTCATTTTTTATCTAACCTATTAAAAATAGGGAAAATGACTCTGTATAGCCGCTACAAAAATAATAGCCGAAAAATATATAGAATTTATATATTTACAAAAATTAATAAGTTTTATACACTTTTTCGACTACCAATTATAAATACTTTTTGGCGTAGGCTAAAAGTGATAATACCGAAACATTAATTTCAAAAAGTATAGGTTATTTGAACTTCTAAACCATAATCTACTCTAACACTAAGCCCATGATAGGAAAAGGTAAAGAGTGAAATGAATTGTGCTTTTGGACCACCTAATCCGGAAATAGTTTTTACATGCTTGCTCCTTTTTTAAAAATTATTCTCATAAATGATAGTATGCTTTGTTTATTCCAAAAACAACATATTCTTTTACTTTTTAGCACTTTCACGTAGTTAACTCCATTAACTACGGGATCCTTCTACGTTAATGCATTTTTTACTACATTCTTTCCCCTCACCCTTTCATAATTTCTTTTTTTCTCTTCCATAAATAACACTTACCCAAATATATCAAAGATTCTGAAAGAAGAATATCTCAAAAATAATTCCCATTGCACAATGAGAATTTTAGTATTTTTTTTTCTTTTTTGAGTTTTAAACATTTTTCTGTACAATTTTGTTTTAACTCAAAATATAACATTTAATATATTTCAAGTATATTATATTGTGATAATCTATAATGTAATATTTCATCAATATGTCATATATATTTTTTTTATGTATTTATACCACATATATAACTTATATACATACATCATAATACATTATTATATTGATACTATTCAAAGTATATTGCTAGCATATACTTACATAAAATTTAATTTAAAATGTTAACATGCCACTAATACGTATATAGAAGAAAAAAAAAATATGTCACATTACTATTGATATACAGATAATTTATACAAATATGCATGTTATATTAGTGCAAAATATAAATGGCATATTAATAATATCTATTTAAATATAAATAAGTGTATAAATAACATATGCATATATACATGATTTTTCCCGCATCCGGGAAAAAACGATTAATCTCTATCAATAGACCTGCTAAAATCCCGAACCATAGCGTACTTAGTACTGGTGCCACATAGAGATATGTTTTTAGATCTCGCATTGAAAAACCTCCTTCTTTTGTATTAAACACATGATTTATAATATACCACAAATATACGTTATATATTTTTTCACAATATATATGTATTTTATTTCATTGGAATATACAAATATATAGTTTTGCTAGGATTAAGTTGAAAGAAAGGTCCATGTATAAAAAGGAAAAAAATTTGTTATGGAATGGATCAATGAAACATATTTAACATAAAGACGTATATAAACAACATATGCGTATATACATGAATTTTCTAAAAAATACATGATTTATAATGTATATATATACCACAAACATACATTATGTCTTTTTCATGAAATGTATGTATTTTGTTTCCTCAAAATATAAAGATGTGTAATTTTGCTACATTACATTATATAAAAAGGTCTATATATGGAAAGGAAAAAATTCCTTATGGAATGGATTGGTTTCTAACGAAAACATAAAACATGTTATGGGATGAAGAGAAAAAATAGAAAAATATATTGAATATAAGGACTGCCTTTTTAAGAAACTTGATTCTTGCTGATTTGAACTGAATTAAATTTGTTATATGTATAAATATTTTACTGTCATATTTGTAAATCATTAATTAATGCTAACCTTTTGTATTATGTTTTTAATAGCGTGCTGTTAATGAAAGTAGCCCATCTTTACCCAAATAGCTGGAATAATTCATTATTTATTTTCTTTTAGTCGGTGTATATTGATTATACACGACTATATATATCTTATAATATAATTTAGACATATAATATACACTATCGATTATTTTTAATTACGGCTATTTAGGTCCATTCTTCAAGTCAAAAAAATAACAAAGTTGCAAAGGCTGCAGGCTTTGTGAATTTGGGCCCGTAGAGTCTTGCTTTTGTATGAGCAAAATATCCAAAGTTCAGTGACAGCTCTCTTTTAATGTCTCTCATTGACTAAAGAACTAAAGAAGATTTAACCCAAATAGCCATCCACCTAATCTTTTAAACTTAAAATAGTCGGCGGATGTATTATTTTATATATAATTCATGTAAAATATATGTATAACTATATATAATCAATAATCTATGTATAACGACTAGAAAAAGTAAACATTAAATCTAACCGGCTATTTGTGTAACAATCCCACTACTAAATGAAGAATATGATTTCTCCAGAGTAACATTAAATTTTTTTTTTGGGGGTGGGAGAGAGGGGGAGGGAATACTATATAAATTTATACATCTATTTGGAATAACAATGACTAGTTACTTAGTAGTATTTTGTTGGTCATAAATGAGTATTTACAAAGTTTCAGTTTTACATGCAATCATTATTTTCTAAGTCTTACAAGTTATTCAATCCAGATTACACAAACGTCTAGAAAGTTATTGACAATATGTGCACATCATCAACTGGTGCAATTGACACATAGTTAATAGCACATCATCAACTGGTGCAATTGGCTTACTTGGGTTGTGGTAGGCATTCGATTTCAACTGCTTTTGATCTGATTTACTTCTTGTTTTTGTGGCAAACCTATTATTACCAAGTTGGGATTGTTCAGTTTTTAAAAACTATATTAAAAAGTTAGCAGAAAAACTATCTTATTTAATCGTAAAATAACTTGAATCGTAGTTTTTGATTCACTAAAATTATGACAGTGCAGGTTTGTAATTGATACTTGAATCCTTTTAAAAGAAAACTCAAATGAAAATAATTGCTAAAAATCAAGACACATGTGGAAATACCTAGTGAACTGAATTTTAAAACCTGAATTAAGTACTTTTTTAAAATAAGAACCCAATATTATGCACTCCTAATCGTAAGAATCAGAAGGATTAATGAGTCAATTCTTGTCTAAACTTTGATATCACAGCATGGGCTGAACAACAAAAAGTTGTGATCGTGACTGACCATGACTTTATTTGCATGAGATGCTGTTGATAGGGCAACGTAAGGACAAAATATAGGACAATTAACTTGGAAAATGGAGTGTCAATTAGGGTCATATCGGATTGCTATATTGCTTATCCTTAAATCGGATAATAATTAAATTTTATAGTTTGATTCAACACAAATAATCAAAAATATTAGATAAACGAGTTAAAGACAGAATAAACGATCAAACCAGTTGTAATGTTATGGCCTAGCCCGAACCTAGGTCACCTCCCATGGATCTCGATACGAAGGGCTTTTAGCCTCGATTGCAATCTTGTGCGTCCATGCCCTTCTTTCATTTTCTTCATCGAAAAATCGAGGTATGCATTATTTCCAATTTTACCCGTATACACCAGTAAATAAAGTAGTGTCCCACTGGAGAGGAAAAAATATCTCAAGTTTACATCAATATGTCATTCCTTAAATCTGAGGTTGATTCTTTTGTGGTCTTTGTAATCATGACACTTCATTTGATTGGGGAAACTTTCTTAGAAATCTGACTTACCCAACTTGTAGAAATATAAAAAATTTGGTTACCGAAATTCACAAATTCAACAAATTTAGATTCGCGTGGTATAAGATTCATTATAAGTTGAACGCTACCTACTAGAGATTCCTCCAAATTTGAGATTTTGAAGTTAAAAATAAAGATATCTCATCTATCATACCCTATTTTTTGTGACTAATAACATCCTCATCCTGTGGTGAGGGTGAAATTGGATGAATGATTAAGGATTCTTTCGGCTCAATTACTCTTTCTATTGCCTCTTTAATCATCCATAGTTAAAACTCTTTTTTTCAATCACATATCAATTCTGGTCCTTACAAATCACTCCACAAATAGCACTAAACAACTTTTTCAAGATTACTGTAATAATCTTTTTCTTTTCCCAAAATATTCCATCTAAACATATTTTGTGGTTGGATCCTTCGAAGGTAAGTCCAAATCTACAAAGTTAGATGAATTACAAATTTAAATAAGGGACCAAATCTGAGCTTGTGTCACAGGGCCTTGCCTAATAAGGTTTATATTTCCTGTGTAATTTGCAGGTTATTATACAGTGGGATATTTACCCAGTACGCACAGAGTACTCACCACAAAGTGCTCACCGAAAGGATCTCTCGCTACGGCAAAATATAAAAATTTCAAGCCTAAGCTACTCGGCAGTTTAATAAATGACCCCTCACAAATCGTCTCTCCAATTTTCAAAATAATAGCCCTTCGTGAGTGTATTTCACCTATTGCGTTTTAGCCTCAAAAGCATTTTACTACAGTAGCCTTTAAGTATTCCCTTCAATCAGATGCAGGACATTTATGAAAAGTGGCATTTAACTGAATTTAAGTTAATACTACAGCATTTAATTGGCGTATACGAACTATGAAGCGTTTCTTTTTTAAACTCACTCACAATGAAACTTAATCCACTAACTTGAAAATAGATTAACTAAAGATTAGGTGTTTCAATGAATATTTAAAAATCGATTAAGTTAATCGTACCGAATTAATTTTCAGATTTCTTTAAATAAATTTGTGGATTTTTATATAAATCTATAACCATACCGATAATTAGGGTATTTTTTTATAAAAATAAATCGAAAAAAAAACCAAATGGGACCGAATAAAATTTCACTTAAAAAATATATTTATATATTAAGTTTGAAAATAATAAAGAATTAAATTTTTCCTTAGACCTTGTAATTATGAAAAAGGTTACAAGCCAACAAGTAATTAAACTCAAAATCTTAATTCCAAAACCTATTATGCTACACCGATTAAAATTAAATTATTTCCACCATATTCACTATCAAGACACAAGGTATTTTAGTGATTATGAATAACAAACTACAATGTATTAAATATGTTTCCATTCATACAATTTTGATTTATCTTTTTAAATGTTTAATCTTCTATAGACTTTATTCTTGTCCCAGCTTGGTTAATATCTTTCCGCTCATGTTATTTATATTTTCTTTGTCTTTGCTTACAACTTGTTTGGATGGTCGTGACCTATTGTGTCGTATCATATTGTTACTTTAAATACGATGTTTGTTTTGGTTATTACCTAATTTTATTGTATTGTATCGTTAAATCCGTCGTCACGTAACGTTGAAATGTGCCACTTTATGTAACGACTGATTTGGTGTCGTTGCGTCGTTATCTTGTCTTTTTCTCTCATTTCATCCTTCACTATTATTAAACTTTTTTATTTGATCATTACCCTACCTTTTTATATAATAAATTTACCATATATCATAATTTTTCTTTATAATATTGCAAGTTTATTCTTCATATTGCTGGTGCATGATATCATGAAACAACCGCAAACGATACAATCTATCCAAACATTGTATTCATCAAACGGTACAGTACAATACAATACGATACATTATGAAACGATGTGTAACAACCATCTAATGAAGCTGTTAGTTTCTTTACATTGCTATAGAGTAGTTGATGGATTTATATTCTAATCATCTTTCATGTTTTCTTAATTTATCATCCTTTAAATAATAAAAGTGTCTAGAGAATTTTACGAAGTCTTATAAAAAATTTATGTATGTTATTGCATTATACATCTACTAGTAACTGTTACATAACATTAAAAAAAATAACTGAAAATTAGCCGAATCGTACCGATATCGAAGAGAAACCGACATGATTGGGACGACTTCGAAAAGAATTTTGGTTATACATAATAGAATAATCGAAAAATTGATATAGTACAAACTTTATAAAATAACCGACCGAACCGGACCATTGATGCCCCTACTAAAGTTGGTTTAACATGTATATTTATAGCCCGTTTGGCCAAGCTGAAAAAATCAGCTTATTTTGAGAAGTATTTTTTTTCAAAAGCACGTTTTTCAAAAGTACTTTTGTTGAGAAGCAGTTTGTGTTTGACTAATTAATTTAAAAAGTACTTCTAAGTGCTTCTATGCAGCAATTAGTATTTGAGCAAGCTTTTAAAAAGTGCTTCAAAGTGGTATTTTTCTCAAAAGTGCTTCTGGGAAGAAGTTACTTTTTTCTGCTTCTCCAAAACTGTTTCTCCTTCTTTTCAGAATCACATTGTTTCTCCTAAAAGCTTGGCCAAACACTTTAAATTTGATAAAAAGTGCTTTTCAACTTGGAGATACTTGCCCAAACAAGCTATTGGTCGGACAACTCGGATGTAATTTGATTAATTTATTATTTTTATATTAAATGGACCTTTTTACCCTTTCCCTATAGAAAAGTACAAAATTTTGTTTGTAGTTGTTAGAGAATATAACTTCCATGGCTTATTTTAAGTTTTTTATCCATTCACCAATAGAATTATATACGGTCGAAATCAGGCTTGTCCTTTTTGTATGATTAATCGAGATCGAGGCGACATTCCAAGGTTCGACCCCATGTCATATCGGACCGTGACACGAAGCTAGATTGCCAAGCTCGTGACCCAGGAATCGATCGAGATCGAGATCAGCCGAGATCGAGACCAAGCGGGATAGAGATCGAGGGAAGCCTGCCGAGTCGAATGATGGAAATCCAAGATATCCGCGATCGAGCGGGGATTTGTATCATATATTTTATGCTTGTTTATTTCATTTATTTACTCTGCCTCATATTTATTTACCTCTTTACTGTACCTGATATTATTGAACCACTAGTGAGTGTCGATGTCGACCCCTTGTCACTACTCCTCCGGGATTAGGCTAGATACTACTGGGTACACGTAGATTTACGTACTCATACTAAACTTGCTGCACATTTTTATGCATGTACATATATGTTAGTGGCCTTGTGAGAGCAGAGGCGTGTATTCATGCGGGGACTCAGGTGAGCTGCAATTCAATATTACGACCCGCAACCAACAGAGTCTTCTTCAGAGTATTTATATTTCTCCTGTCTTAGTTGTATTCCGGACATATGCTGTATTTTATTTTACATTCCTAGTTGATGCTCATGCACTTGTGACACCGAGTTTTGGGGCGATTATGGGTTGTCCTGTATTGAAATTTTTAAAAATATTATTATTTACTCTGTAAAATCCCATCTTTTACTATTTAGTTGAAGGATAATATAATTTCTAAAATATTAAAATGTGAACCAAATTAAGTATTTATAGTTGGCTTGCTTGACAGCGTTGTTCGGCGCCATCACGACTTTTAATGAATTTTGGATCGTGACAACTCAACCCCGCAGTACCAGGCACAACAATTGGGGCTCGAAAAAGGGAGTTGGCATTTTCCACCAAATCAGATTCTCCCTAAAGTGTTGAGGCATTATCCTCAGTTGGAGTAACTGTCTCAATAGGTCGAGCATCCTGTTGAGATAATGAGGATCCTCGCCTTCTATGTAGAGAATCTCCCTCATCACTAGCTTCTCCACCATCATCAATCATCACGGGTGTCTATGATCGGCCCGGAAGGAGGACCAGTCACCATCACCACCGACGATGACTCGGGGACGTTAGCATTTGCCCTCTTATTCTTTTCCCCAACCGTGGAGGAATGACGTCTCTTTGGTTTCTTATCCTCTGACTGGGGACTCCGTAAAGAAGTGTTCACGCCTGAAACAGGCTCGGAGATATCCGTTCAAGTAAGTGCCTCCTAAAGCAGCCTCGTTGCATCAGCAGGATCATCCAAAACGTCCTCCCCGGGAACAGCAACAGAGCACGCAGGTAGACCTAATTTCGTGAACATATCAGAAGGGTTCAACCAAGTTATCCATATACAAAAAAATGGAAGAAAGGTAAATAAAATTTACCATGATTTTTGGCCTTCCACCCGTATTTATGGGCCAGTTCACGAGTTTCGAGCGTCGTGACGTCTAAGATCTACCCTCCAGTCCAAACCTTCCACCACCGATGGGATCCATCGAGTTGCTAAAACATGTGAAGGGTGAAGAGTTGACACAACCATAGAAGAATATTTAGTAAAAAGAAATACTAAACAAAGAGCTTACGAGTGTGGTTCCAAGCGGCCGAAAATGATGAAGTCGTTGCCGAAATGATGTCGTTGGTTGGGACTGCAACGTACAGTTCCATCCACCCACTGTCATTTTCATCATCTATGCTAGACAGCAAATCATGATGGCCACGCTTGCAGATGTTAATCATTCCCCCGCGGAAGATTTTGGGAGAATAGAGATTCATCATATGAGCAAAGGTTAGCTCCTCTCTAGTTTGCTGGCACAAACATCGAACATAGGAGATCATCCTCCACAATGAAGGACTTACCTGTGCCAAATACACTTGGTAGCAAAGGTAAAACTTCTCAATCATGGAATCAAGCTCTCCACTCAAAGAAAACGCGCCCAAAGTAAAGGGATACATGAAAAGGTATGTAAAACCTTCCTTGGAAAGGGTTACTCACTTTGATAGATCAGGAGCAATGATATCCAACTCATGACAGCGACAGTCCTCCTTCACAATAGGAATAATGGAAGGACGAATGAAAGAAGGGTACCTACTAACAGCCTATGTACGAGGATTAGCAGTAAAAAATTTCTCTTATAAGTCCTTTGTAGTACTAAGTCTTCTTGGGATGACGGAACCCATCGTTGGAGGAGCAGAGTCCTCGAATTTGTTCTTGTTCTTTGAAGAACCAGCACACTTGGAGGAACAAGTCATTGAATAAGAAGAATGAAATGATTTTGTGTTTGAAGAGAATTAGAGAAATGATGGAAAACAAAGATGCAAATTAGAAGCTCGAGAAATATGAAGCGCAAAGGAAAAGAATGTTGCGTATAAGTAAAATTTTGGCGGCTAAATTCATGGTCATGATCACCTCGATAATAGACAAAAGTTGTGCTGAATCATGAGATGACGCGTGTTCGGGGCACTTAATACCGAGAGACGTGCGTGTTTAACCAAAGAATTAGACCCTTTGACTAAAGCTTATTTTTAATATGAATACGGGTTACTGATAATCAAGATAATGGGAAAAATGAATAATAAACAATATTGCAGAAATAAAAGATTTATGTTGATTGTATTCGAGAATCAGATGTCTTTACAAGTTGTATTCCCTCCCTTATATAGGAGATTCTTATAACGTACGGTTCTTGATATGGTTACTCCTTAATGATTAATTATGACATTAATGAGGATTTACAAAGGATAACGGTAATTGGGGTTCAGTTACATGACGTTCGAGTAATCAATTGTGGGTCCCTGAATCTGCTCGTAGCTTTATGTAGATTCATTCTGACCGTGCCTCTCTCCCATTTTGATCAAGTTGAGTTTCCCGCGGCTGATAAGTTCGTGGGTTTACTGAACCGTGCCTCTTTGTACCGTATCTATTCAAGGAGTCACGTCCAGCTGTCGCATTTTCCTGTGTCTACGTGACTAGCTGAGTTGTCAAAAGCTGGCTTACGTGTGAAACTCTTTTCTTACAAATACAGATAGTCCCCCCCACTTACCATATATTTAACGATTAATATTTGGTAAGTGGATATTCATTTATGGCGGGAATATTTTGCCGCCACTTTTCCTTGAATCATTGTATCCTTCTCTGCGCCATATGCGTCATTTGTCACTTCCATTTAATGCTCATACCACGTGTCCTTTTCGGATTGGTTCTGCATTTACTCAGCACCTTTTAGGACTTTTTGCGGTTGTGACAGTCCCGAAGTGACATCTTCAATTTTGACTTTTCATCATTATTTTCCTTTTTTCTTCATGTTTGACGGTTGTCTTCAAGTATAAAATCATGTTTTCTTTTCTTTGCTTCCATGAAACATTTTTCTAACTTTGTCTTTTATAAAGAACTTTCTTCTTTGCCTTTGTAAAGATGTCTTCTTCAAACCAACCTCAAAGAGTAATAGATATTGAAAGTTTAGCGCCTTCTTCTGCTCCGACTAGGAGTCGGAGGGGTGGTAGACTTAGAAGTCTAGGATCTACTCCTTCGAGAGGCTCTTCTTCTTCTCAGATAGTTCATTCTCCTTCCACTAGATCTCTAATTTCTCCGAGATTTAGGGTTTCTCGGTCTTTATCTAGAGGTAGAGGTGAACGCCTTCATGAACCTGGAGTTTATGAAATTGTCCCTGCTGAGTTTGTTTTTGCTAGAGATAGTCAAGTTCTTGTAGACCAATCTTCTTCCCTTGAGAGTGTCGAAATGTATCCAACTCTTATAACTGAGGGTCAGATTTCCCTTGTTCGTAGGGAGTTCTTTTGGAGGCCTGATTTCCCTGTCTATATTCCGAATAGTAATCAAAGAATAACGTTTTACAAGACGGGATCTTCTTTTGTTTATACGTACCTTTTCACTCTAAGGTTTAGACCCCCATTGACCCAGTCATAATTGAATTCTGTCATTTTTTAAATATCTGCTTAGGACAAGTTGGTCCGCTTGTGTGGCGAGTTGTCGCATGTCTTAGGAGTTGACTTCTTTAGCATCGGTTCCTTTTACTTTTAACCATCTTATTCATCTCTACTCTCCTACCTTATTTCGTGAAGGGGTTTTTACTCTGACTGCTAGAAGCAAAAGAGTGTTGGTAATCCCTGGAGATGATAAGGATAGGGGTTGGTACCTCCGGTATGTTGTTGTACCCACTGTTGGTTTAGTGGGTGAATAAAATATTCTCTTCCCTGAGAAGTGGAATCGCGCACATGAGTATGCTTTAGCTCACATTTATTTACATTTCCTCATTTTGACATGAGATGTTCTATTAACACTGCATCTGTTTCTTCTTCTCTCAGCAATCATGAATACTGTTGAGAATGTCTCCGGTATTCGTGATTAGGTAGATAAATTGTTGTCTGTTGCTCCTTTAGAAGAGAGATCTTGGAAGTACCTCGCTGGGAAGTATGGTTGGCATGTAAAGACCCACGGTAAGTGAAGCTCTTGTTCTTTCTTCTTTCCTTACTCGAGTCTCTTCTTTCTATGTCATTTAACTTTTTCCCTTTTAATAGGGTTCTCTGCTCGTGGGGTGTCTGCCTCATCTATCCCAAATATGTCTTTGGCTCAGGCCCAAGAAATTATTGTCAGTTCATCTTCCTCGAAGAGGAAGATCGGTGAGTCTCGTTCCGTAGAAGAAGAAGAAGAAGGTGTTTTAGTACATAGGCCACGGAGAAGGCATGTGCTTTCAGATGATGAGCTTACACCCTTGACCTTGCCTTCCGTGTCTGTGGTTGAGCCCTCTGTCCTTGATGATATTTCACATTCCCCTATTCATGAGGGTGTTGATCTTGCTCCTGACGATGTCCCATTGGCTGTTGTCTTTCCTGCTTCATTGAGAGAAGTTGTCTCGTCTGTTCCTTTGGCTATTTCGGCTTCTGCTGTTGGTTTGCCCGTAACTTCCTCAACTCATCAACCCTCCGTGCCTGCTGCTTTGCTCGTGGCTTCTCCAGCTCCTCAACCCTCCGTGCCTGTTGTTGTTTCATCTCTGCCTGCTTCCATGCTTTCCGTTAGAGAAGTAGGGTCTTCCAGCAGAGAGATGCGGCAGGTGGTAACAGAGGTTCCAGCTCAGGGGAATCTTTTCAAGAAAACGGGTGAGCCCTAAGTATGACTCAAGCCTTTGATAGGTCCTTCTGAGATAGCCAAGCTAGCCAGCCACGGTGCTCTTACATGGGCCAATGAGGTCGTGCATACTTCTTTGAAGGTATGATGCAAGTTATCCTCTTTCATTTTGGTATATGAAATTCACCATATCTGACTGGTTTATTTCTTGTAGATTAACCTTATAGGCATGGAGCTTATGAACAGGATTTCAAACACGGACCAAGAGGTAAAAGAGTTGCAGGCCGATGCTGATAATTGGAAAGCACAATATGATAGCCTAAGGATTGACATGGATTCTTTAGAAGAGGAAAGGAGTACCTTGAAGCGGCAGATGAGACTCATGGCAGCAAAACTGGCAGTAGAGAAGGCTTCTTGTAGTCAGGCTGATAAAGATAAGAGTGTTCTCGAGTCTTCGTTCGCTGAGCAGTAGTCCCGTGCCTCAGAAGAGATTAGAGACTTGAAAGACTTGTTGGGGTAGAAGGAGGAATACTCAGGCGAGCTCGTGCAATCACTCACTCGTACTCAAGAGGACCTTCGTAAGGCTCTAGACAAAGATCAAACTCTAGAGGAGTCGATTGTACCGTTAAGGGCCGCCCATGAAGTTACGGAAGCGGAGAAGGACGGATTGAGAGCTGAGCTTCAAGTATGGGCAAACGATTATGAAGATCTTGAAGAGGTGGCTATTGTCTATGTGAGTTGGGCGTACATGAATTCTCGCCTTGACACATTGATTGAAATGGGTCAAGAGGGTTTCGACCTTAGTGCTGAAATAGCTAAAACTAAGGAAGCCACGGAGAAGGATCAACAAGGTCATAACCTTTCTTCACCTGATGGTGAGACTCCAGCCGCTCATGCCTCTTCATCCCTAGTTGCTCCCGCTCCTTCTGCCAGTGAAGTCAACCCCTCTCTTTGAAGAAGTTTAGTTGGTTCATCCCCCCTTTTTTTTCTTTGTCCCAATTGGTGGTTACCCCCAGTCCCATCGGGGGTAAATTTGGATTTCTTTCAAGTCCCCAAATGATAACTTAGGGGCATCTCAATGTATATATATAAACATTTCATACGACTAAGTATAAATTAATACTTAGTTTTTTGCTTAACCGTTTTAATATATTAATGCTAATATGAGTTTTGTTGAGTTTTTGCTTTACTCTTTAAGTCTTTTTCATGCTTCATTTTTCGAGGTTTTAGTTTTACCTCTGAGTTTTGCATGTAGAATGCTTTAGA
>ML412636.1:132524-174230 GCA_005239525.1 Nicotiana knightiana | reverse complement strand
TCCATGGCTGTTGAGAACCTTATGCTTGGTTCGCCAATCTCCACAGGTATTAAGGCTTCTGAGCCATAAACAAGTGCGAACGGAGTTTCTCCCGTGACTATTTTTGAAGTTGTTTTGTATGCCCATAGTACCGCTAGTAACTCATCAAGCCAGTTTCCTTTGGCTTTATCCAACCGCTTCTTTATATTGTTGATGATGACCTTATTTGTTGATTCAGCTTGACCATTATCCACGTGGTGGTACGGCGTTGAAGTGATCCGCTTGATTTGCCAACTTTCAAAGAATTCTGTGATTTGCGAGCCTATGAATTGTGGGCCATTATCACACACGATTTCCTTTGGTATTCCAAAGCGGCATATTATGTTTCGCCATAAGAAGCTTTTAACTTCCTTTTCTCGCACTTGTTTGAACGCTTCTGCCTCTACCCATTTTGTAAAATAGTCGGTTAGCACTAGTAAAAACTGTACCTGTCCTTTAGCTGCGGGAAGAGGTCCCACTATGTCCATACCCCATTTCATGAAAGGCCATGGGGATATTATTGGATGCAATAATTTCGTTGATCGATGCATGTTATTGGCAAACCTTTGGCACCTGTCACATTTGGCTATGAAGTTCTCGGCTTCTTCTTCCATCTTAGGCCAATAGTATCCAGCTCTGATTAGGGTTTTCGCTAAGGATCTCACCCCTGAGTGATTTCCACAGTGTCCTTCGTGGACTTCTTTCATCACAAATTTCGTTTGGTTAGGTCCGAGGCATTTAGCTAGGGGTCCTCCGAACATCTTGTGATAACGCGAGTTGCGAATAAGGCAGTACCGTGCAACTTTGCAGCGAAGTGCTTGAGCTGCTTTCCTGTCTTCAGGTACGGTGCCATTCTGCAAAAAATTAAGTATTTTGTTTCTCCAGTCCCAGGTTAAGTTGTTAAAAGTTACCTCATTCCTGTCCTGGTCTATTACTGAATGAAATAGTTGGAAGACAATTGCATTGTCTTTGTTCGTTATTTCCATGATTGCTGCGAGGTTAGCTAATGCATCTGCTTCTGCATTTTTCTCTCTAGGTATGTGCACTACCTTCCATGTTTTGAATTGTCTCACAAGCTCTCGTGCTTTTTCAAGATACTGTTGCATTCTAGTCTCTCGAGCGATGTAAGTCCCCTGTATCTGATTTACTACCAGTTGGGAGTCGCTGTTGATCACAATTTGCTCGATTGAGAGCTCCCGTGCGAGTTCAAGCCCTGCAATAACAGCTTCGTACTCTGCTTCATTGTTAGTTATAGGATAACACTTGATATCTTGCCGTGTCTTTTCACCCGTGGGTGATATTAAAACTATGCCTAAGTCGGCATCTTTTATATTTGAAGAAGCAACGGCGAACAAGGTCCATAAGCATGGGTTAACACCGTTAAAGAGTTGTAACTCTTTTTCTACTTCAGGTACAATGCTATTACTAAAGTCAACAACAAAATCAGCTAGTATTCGAGCCTTAATTATAGTCCTAGGCTGATAGATTATTTCATGCTCACTTAATTCTATGGCCCACTTGGCTAATCTTCCTGACAATTCCTGTTTATGCAGAATATTTCTTAAAGGATATGAGGTCACAACGGTGATTGGGTGGCATTGAAAATATGGTCGTAATTTTCTAGATGCCATTATTAAAGCTAAGGCTAACTTTTCCAGATGTGGATATCTAGTCTCAGCATCTAGCAAAGTTTTACTTACATAATAGATAGGTGATTGTTTACCTTTTTCTTCTCTTACCAGTGCTGCACTTACTGCAATTTCTGAGACAGCCAGGTAGATGTACAATCTTTCCCCTTCATTTGGCTTTGAAAGCAGTGACGGTTTCAATAGATAAATCTTCAGATTCTTGAGGGTTTGCTGACATTCTTCAGTCCATTCGAACTGATTCTGCTTTTTGAGAACTGAGAAGAATTTAAAACTTTTTTCGGAAGACGTAGAAATAAACCTACCCAAAAGCTACTATTCTCCCTGTTAGTCTTTGAACTTCCTTTTTATTTGTTAAAATATCAAGTATTTCCTCTATAGCTTTAATTTGTGCAGGATTTACCTCTATTCCTCTGTTCGATACAAGGAAATGCAAAAATTTACCTGATTGCACTCAAAAAGCGCATTTCTCTGGATTTAGCTTCATATTATACCTGCGTAAAATATCAAAAGCAATAGAGAGATGCTGGAAATGGTCTTGTGCTTGTGTTGATTTTTCCAACATATCATCAATATAGACTTTCATCATTTTTCCAAGATGTTCTTGAAACATTTTAGTCACTAACCTTTGATAGGTGGCTCCAGCGTTTTTTAAGCCAAAAGGCATAACTTTATAACAGTAAGTCCCCCTGTTTGTAATGAAGGAAGTTTTTTCCTCATCTGAGGGATTCATTTTAATCTGATTATAACCAGAATATGCATCTAAGAAGCTCAATAATTCATGACCTGCTGTGGCATCAATCATTTGATCTATATGCAGAAATGAGAATGAATCTTTGGGGCATGATTTATTTAAGTCAGTATAATCTACAGATACTCTCCACTTGCCATTCTTTTTAGGTACTACCACGGTGTTTGCTAGCCAGTTAGGGTACGTTACCTCTCGTATCGAACCAATCTTCAAGAGTTTCTGTACCTCTTCGTCGATCACTTGGTTCTTGAATGGTCCTTGATTTCTTTTCTTCTGCTTAACAGGTACGAAGGATAGATATACATTTAGTTTATGATTCATCACTTCTTGTGGGATGCCTGTCATATCTGAGTGGGACCACACAAAGCAGTCTGCGTTAGCCTTTAAATAATCAATTAACTTACCTCTTCGAGCGGGGCTCAGCCTCGTGCCTATATACACTTTCTGCTCTGGCTTTTGTTCAGATAATGGAACAACTTCGAGCTCCTCCGTAGTTGTTTTGATGTGCTCATCTTCCTCCGATTCATGAATGACGTCCGGTCTGGAATCTGCATCTGTGTGGTATAGTACACCTTCCGTGGTAACTTGATGCTTCTTCTCGTAAGTATTTTATTTCATACATGTTTCAGCAATAATACCTTCCATACATATTTGGGTAGTAATTTCTTCCATGCCTGTTTGGGCGACGTTACTTGCTTAGAAGATTCCCTTATCTCGTAATTCTTCCACCTCTATTTTCTTGTTGTAGTGTACCACAAAGTTTATATTTCTTGAGGTCTGCTGATCGCCTTTGATTTGTTGAATCCCTCATTCAGTTGGGAATTTAATTACCTGATGCAACGTGGAGGGTATCGCTTTCATGTCGTGGATCCATGGCCTTCCCACGATCACGTTATAATCCATGTCAGTATCGATGACTTGGAACCTAGTACTTTTGATCACCCCCTCAACATAAGTGCTAAGCTCAATTTCTCCTTTTGTTATAACCGTAGAGTTATCAAACCCTGATATGGCTCGTGCCCTTGGGATTACTTGATTCCCCAGCAGTATTTCTTCCACGACTCTTAGCAAAATGATATTGGCTGAACTTCCTGGATCAATCAATACTCTTTTTATGTTAGTGTCATGAATAAGTAAAGATATTACCAGAGCATCATTGTGCGGAAGCATTAATCCACCGATATCTGAATCATCGAAGGTTATATTGTCTTCTTCCATATTTTTATGAGCCCGTTTTCCATGTGTAATTGTGAACTTTGTGGTTGTTTTGCAGATCACTCTGTTTCTTCTTCACCTCTGTGTATCATGTTGACGGTTCATTTTGGAGAAGGAGGCTTTGGGGGCTCCTGCTTGTTCCTCATATATGCCTGTTTACCTTTATCACTAAACAATTCTGTTAAATAGCCCTGTTTCAATAAATTTTCTACTTCACCTTGTAAAAATCTGCAATCCGCAGTTTTGTGCCCATGATCGTTGTGGAATTCACACCAGTGATCTGGGTTTCTTCTACTTGGATTTGACCGCATCTCTTTGGGCCACTTAACCTTGTCTCCCATGTTCCTCAATATTGAGACAAGTTCAGTAGTACTTACATTAAAGTTATGATCCACGATTTGAGTACTACCTCTAGATCGTTCATCTAGATCCTTTCTGGATATAGACGAGGATGAGACTACATCTCTTGCTTGTGGTCTATAGTCCAACCTAGTGTTTCCGAACCTGGGGCGAATATCGCGTCCCGAGGGTCCAAAGTAAGGATCGTACCTGTTTTTACCTGATCTTCTATCTGATTCAGGACGTCTGGATCTGGAATGATCTTCATCTCTCGAACGAGCAATGATATCTTCTTCTATTCTGAGTTTAGTACTATACCTGTTATATACATCGTTCCATGTTGTAGCGGGGTATTCTCTTAGACTTTCCTTAAGTTGTCTCGTGGCTTCTGAGCTTTTATCGTTTAGGTTGCTTGCAAATACCATGGCTGCCCAATTGTCAGGCACTCTGGGTAACTGCATTCTTTCTCATTGAAACTTGTCTACAAACTCACGGAGTAGTTCTATGTCTCCTTGTTTTATTTTGAATATGTCTTCCATTCTCTTCTCAACTTTTTGTGCACCAGAGTGTGCTTTTATAAACGAATCTGCAAGCTCAGCAAAAGAGTCAATAGAATTTTCAGGGAGAAGAGAATACTAGGTTAGGGCCCCTTTGGTAAGTGTTTCCCCAAATTTTTTGACAAGGACTCATTCAATCTCTTGTTTTGTTAAGTCGTTGCCTTTTACCCCAGTAGTGAAAGTAGTCGCATGGTCATGTGGGTCAGTTGTTCCATCATATTTGGGAACGTCAGGTATTTTAAACTTCATGGGTATAGCAAGGGTTCCACACTTGGCTTCCAAGGTTTTTGAGAATACCTATCAACATCAATGCCTTTGATGATAGGTGGTACTCCCGGAATTTGTTCGATGCGATCGTTCTTCTCCTTCATCTTTTCCTGCATGGTTAGTAGTAAATTTTGTAATTTTGAGTTATTAGATATACCTGGTCGCGTTTCGAGAGATTCATTAGGAGTATCTCCTCTTCCTGAGTTTGCCAACCCAGATTGAAGATTTTCCATGGTGATGGTGTTATTGGGGGGTGGCGTCGGTGGTGTAGGTNGATCTTTCAGGGGATTGTTCCCTTGAACCACGTGGGGTTCCTGAAGGCGATGGAACTGGGGTTCCACTCCTTTGCTGGTTGTTGTCGTTGGAGTTTGACATAGTTCAGAGGATATCACTTGAAAAGCAAACAAAGATTATCAGATTTCTGGTAACAGAACCAATTTGTTTAACTAAAGAATTAGACCTTTTGACTAAATTTATTTTTAAGATGAAAACGGGTTACTGATAATCAAGGAAATAGAGAAAAATGAATAACAGATAATATTGCAGAAATATAGAAAAGCGAAGTCAATTATATTCGAGAATCAGATGCCTTTACAAGTTGTATTCCCCTCCCTTATATAGGAGATTCCTATAACGTACAACTCTTGCTATGGTTGCTCATTAATGACTAATTATGACATTAATGAGGCGTTACAAAGGATAACGGTAATTGGGGTACGGTTACATAACGTTCGAGTAATCAATTGTGGGTCTTTGAATCTGCTCGTAGCTTTGTCTAGATTCATTCTGACGGTGCCTCTCCTCTGCTTTGATCATGTTGGGTTTTCCCGTGGCTAATAAGCTCGAGGGTTTATTGAATCGTGCCTCTTTATTTTCGTACCTCTTCAAAGAATCACATCCAGTTGTCGCGTTTTCCTGTGTCCACGTGACTGGATGGGTTGTCAAAAGCTGGCTTACGTGTGAAACTCTTTTTTACCAATACATCGAGGACTGTCCGTCTCGAGGGCCGAAGTCGCATATCTTATTTTTTTGCTTTGTTCTTTTTTACAGTCTATTTTAATATCAATTTATATATTTTCTCAATTTGTGCCGAGAAAAATCACATATCCTTAAAACCACATACAAATTTAATTATTATCCGTTTTTAGGGTAAACAGTTTGGCACCCACCGTGGGGCTAAGGATAATAGTGATTGCCTGGTGCTAATTTTCGTAACACACACTATTTTATACTTGTTCTTGTGAGTGTTTTTGATTCCAGGATCAGCATGTCAAACTCTCAAGCAGTACCCACACACACCGACAATGGACTTGGTTCTCATGGCGAAAACGACAACATAGCTGCCCTAGGGAACAAAGTGCCTCCAGTTGACCTCGATGGAATTCCGATCGCAGACCCAAACGACGTCAGTTCCCATAGTGCCATTAATGCAAATATGGTTGTCGACCCCAAGAATAGCATCCACAGAGACGTTCGATCAGCCGGTCAGAATGCACAAGGCGACGAAGAAGGCAGAATCATCCTTCAAATAATATTCGAAATGTTGCAGGCTCAACAAGCTGCAATAGCACAACTCCAAAAGTAGAAACATGCACCGATCAAGGTCGAGCCCGAGCCATCATAGGAAGATGTTCATAGGGCCGAACCGTTGTCGAGAAGATCAAATGAAAATGAATCAGGGACCGACCCTGCTATCATGAAGATGCTCGAGGAGCTGAAAAAGCGAATTGAATCGAGGGAAAAGAATTTTGAAGCAAATGACAAGAAGGTAGAAACATATAAATCCATAGTTGATCAAATTCCGGGAGCACCACCGATTTTGAAGGGTTTAGATTCAAAGAAGTTCGTGCAAAAGTCTTTCCCCCCGAGCGCGGGTCCTAAGCCCATTCCCAAGAAGTTCCGTATGCCAGAAATTCCCAAGTATAATGGAACTACCGACCCTAACGAGCATGTCATTTCTTACACATGCGTAATTAAGGGGAACGATCTAGAGGATGATGAGATCGAGTCTATATTATTGAAGAAATTTGGGTTGACCTTGTCGAAGGGAGTGATAATATGGTACCAAAATCCCCCCCCCCCCAACTCCATTTATTCTTTTGCCATGCTCGCAGATTCCTTCGTTAAATCACACACTGGAGCCATAAATATCGAGACTAGGAAGTCAGACCTCTTCAAAGTAAAGCAGAAAGACAACGAGATGTTCAGAGAGTTTTGTGTCTCGGTTCCATATGGAACGCATGGATCTACCATCGGTTGCTGATGATTGGGTCGTTTAGGCCATCACTCAAGGATTAAACATACGAAGCTCAGTGGCCTCATAACAGTTAAAGCAGAACTTGATCGAATACCCAGCTGTCACCTGGGCCGATGTGCATAATCGGTATCAGTCAAAGATTAGGGTCAAAGATGACCAGTTGGGAACTCCTTCTGGGTCTGTTTATCCTGTCAGTCCCATCGACAGAGTTAAAAGGCATGTTGATCGGGAGCTCGATCAAACAGAGATCGTTACCAACCATACAGTGGAGATTAAAAAAACAACGAGACTGAACGCAACCTCGTTCGAGGTCATAGAAGAAATGATCGAGGTCAGAGCTCTCTAGCATGAGTAAGAGTGGTTTTGACAGGAATGTAGAGCCCAAAGAAGCACCACGGCTATCGAAATACAACTTCAACGTTGATGCGTCAGCTATCGTGTCAGCCACCGGGTGCATCAAAGATACTTGGTGGCCTCGACCTCTGCATCCTGATCTGACCTAGAGAAATCCTAATCAAATGTTCAAGTACCATGGCACCCATGTCCATAGAACAGAAGATTGCAGAAAGCTGAGGGAGGAGGTAGCCCAGTTGTTCAACGAGGGGCATCTTCGAGAATTCTTAAGCGATGGGGCTAAGAACCACTTCAGAAACAGAAAAAATGAGCAAGAGGAGCTGCAACACGCAATCCACATGATTTTTGGAGGGGTCGATATTCCTCAGGGACCTGTATTTAAGCGCACCAAGGTGTCGATCACAAGGGAAAAGCGAACTCGGGATTATGTACCGGAATGGACCCCTTTTTTCAATGACGAGGATCCAGAGGGGATCTTACAACCCCACAACGATGCACTGGTAATATCTATTCTTATGAATAAAACTCAAAGTTAAACGTGTTTTGATTGATCCAGGTAGCTCGACCAACATTATTCGATCGAGGGTCATAGAATAGCTCAGCCTAAAAGATCAAGTTGTGCCCATCGCCCGAGTACTTAACGACTTCAACATGGCATACGAAACCACCAAAGGCAAAATAACTCTGCCAGTAAAAGTGGCCGGGACCATCCAAGAAACAAAGTTCCATGTGATCGAGGGTGACATAAGGTATAACGCCGTGTTCGGAAGGCCATGGATCCATAACATGAGGATTATACCCTTGAACCTTCACTAGGTTCTGAAGTTCCCGATACTAGAGGGAGTCAAAACAGTCTTCGGGGAGCAGCCCGCCGCCAAAGAAATATTTGCAATCGACGAAGTGATACCAATATCGGCACTCTCTGCAACAAAAGGATCAGATTCACAGAAAATAGGAGGTCATATAGCAACCACAGACACCGTCCTCGACCCATCCAGAGCAACAGGCGACTGAGGACTATGACTACGGGGTCCCTCATTCTTTTATAATCCCCGATGATTCTGATGCCACAAAGTCGACGGTCGAAGAGCTGGAACAAATTACATTGACCGAGCATCAACCCGGATGAAAGGTATACCTGGGCACGGGGCTAGCCCCCGGGCTCAGGGAAAAACTTACTCAATACCTTAAAGCTAACAGGAATTGCTTTGCTTGGTCCCATATCGATATGATAGGGATCCCATCGGAAATCACACGCACAAACTAAGCTTGGATCGAAAATTCCGTCTAGTGATCCAAAAAAGAAGGCCCCAGTCCGAGGTCAAGCATGCCTTCGTCAAGGACGAGGTAACCAAACTTCTTAAAAAAGGATCCATTAGGGAATTAAAGTATCCTGAATGATTAGCGAACGTAGTGGTAGTCCCTAAGAAGGGAAATGAACTTAGAATGTGTGTAGATTACAAAGACCTAAATAAAGCGTGTCCCAAGGATTCTTTTCCTTTGCCTAACATCGATCGTATGATCGATGCCACGGCCGGCCATGAGATTTTCAGTTTTCTCGATGCCTATTCCGGGTACAACCAAATACAAATTAACCCGAAGGATCAGGAAAAGACCTCGTTTATCACTAGGTACCGCACCTACTGTTATAATGTAATGACATTCAGACTAAAAAATGCTGGTGCAACTTATCAACGCCTAGTGAACCGGATGTTCGAAGAACAAATAGGAAAATCAATGGAGATTTATATTGATGACATGTTAGTTAAGTCCCTACAAGAAGAGGACCATTTGAAGCATTTGCAGGAAACTTTCGGCATATTAAAAAGGTAAAACTTGAAGCTCAACCCCGAGAAATGTGCATTCAGGGTCGTCTCAAGCAAGTTTCTCGGCTTCATGGTGTCCAATCGAGGGATCAAGATCAAACTCGATAAATCAAAGTTATCGAGGACATCACGGTAATGGATAATATAAAGTTCATGCAGAGGATAACGGGACGCATAGACGCCCTAGGGCGATCCATTTCGAGATCCTCAGATAAGAGTCACCGATTCTTCTCGTTACTGAAGAAGAATAATTTTACGTGGACTCTGGAATGCCAACAGACCTTGGAGGAACTAAAGCGGCACTTATCAAGACTGCGCTGCTTCACACACCAATAGCGGACCCTATCAATTATTTTAGTCGGACCTTAGGTGAGGTCGAAACCAGGTATCCGCATCTAGCGAAATTGGCGCTCTCTTTAATAAGCGCCTCTAGGAAACTAAAACCATACTTTCAATAACATCCATTATGTATTGTAAAGACTTATCTACTTTGAAATATTTTGCATAAGCCCGAACTTTTGGGCCGGTTGGCCAAATGGACCGTAGAAATCAGCGGGTACGATATCGAATACCGACCCCGAAAGACCATCAAGTCTCTAATCTTGGCAGACTTCGTGGCCAACTTCATGCGGGCCCTCGTACCCCAAGTTGAAAGATAACTGTTAGTAAAATCAGGTACATCTTCGGGAATCTAGACCCTCTTTACGGATGGTGCTTCGAATGTAAAAGGGTCCGGACTTGGCATCGTGCTAAAACCACCCACAGATCACGTAGTTAGATAATCTATCAGAACTACAAAATTGACTAACAATGAGGCTGAATATGAGGCAATAATTGTAGGGCTCGAATTAGCCAAAGGTTTGTAAGCGGAGGTGATCGAAGACAATGTGACTCCCTCCTCGTTGTGAACCAGGTTAACGAGACCTTTGAAGTCCGAGAAGACCGAATGCAGAGATACTTGGATAAGCTACAGATAAATCTACACCGATTCAAAGAATGGAACTTGCAGCATGTACCTCGAGATCAGAACAGTGAGGCTGATGCCCTCGCAAACCTAGGGTCATTGGTTGAAGATAACGAACTCAATTCGGGAGATGTCGTATAGCTCATGAGATCGGTGATCGGAGAAGGTCATGTCGAGATAAACTCCACAAATTTGACCTGGTATTGGAGAAACAAATACGTAGAGTATTTAAAGAACGGGAAGCTCCCATCAGGCCCAAAGGAATCGAATCTCTACGCACGAAGGTAACACGATTCACCTTGTACGAACACGAAATGTTGTTTAGAAGGATATTCGATGGTCCATTAGCAATATGTCTGGGACCGGGATACCGAATACGTTCTAAGGGAGATCTACGAGGGTACTTGCAGAAATCATTTCAGTGCAGAATCAATGGTCCACAAAGTGATCAGAGTCGGGTACTACTAGACCGACATGAAGAAAGATGCAAGGGAATTCGTTCGAAAATGCGACAAATGACAAAGGCATGCACCAATGATCCATCAATCCGGGGAACTGCTCCATTCGGTCTTGTCCCCATAGTCGTCCACGAAATGGGGAATGGACACTGTCATCCCTCTCCCATCGGCCCCAGGTAAAGCTCAGTTTATTTTATTTTATGACTGATTATTTTTCTAAGTGGGTTGAAGCACAGGCCTTCGAGAAAATCAGAGAAAATGAAGTCATAGAATTTATTTAGGACCACATCATATGTCGATTCGGGATGCCCTCCAGGATTTTGTACGATAATGGAAAGCAGTTCATCGGCAACAAGGTGACTAAATTTCTCGGGGATCACAAGATCAAAATGATCCTATCAACACCTTATCATCTTAGCGGGAACGGACAATCCAAATCAACCAACAAAACCATCACTCGAAATCTTAAGAAGAGACTGACCGAAGTCAAAGGGAAATGGAGGGAAATACTACCCGAGGTTCTGTGGGCATACCGCACAATATCGAAATCCAGTACCGGAGCAACCCCGTTCTCATTAGTTTATGGCGCCGAAGCTCTAATTTTGGTCGAGGTCGGAGAACCTAGCATCAGGTTCCGATATGCAACAGAAGAGTCAAATAACGAGGACATGAATACGAGCCTAGAATTGTTGGATGAAAAACGCTAAGCTGCCCTTGGCCGCCCAAAAACAGCGGATCAAAAGGTACTACAATGAAAGAGCCAATCTTCGACATTTTAACATTAGGGACTTGATGCTAAATAAATTCACCCTCAACAAAATCCGAATGAAGGAAAATTGGGTCCAAACTGGGAAGGACCATACAAGATTCTCGAAGTCATCATAAAAGGATTCTACAAGCTCGGAACGATGAACGGGGAACAACTACCAAGCAATTGGAACATATTGCACCTAAAATGACATTACTGTTAAGGTATGACCCTTATTTCTATTTCCTTTTGTTTTTTAAACTAACACTTGCAGGTGGTCAACAAGAAACAGCGATGTATTTTTCGACATGAAGACTTTAGTTCTGAAAGCACGCGTTGCACTATTTTTTCCTTATACCGATTTTGTCCCAAATGGGTTTTTCGGAAAGGTTTTTAATGAGGCAACCGCAGATCGTGCTAACTTAGAATCAAGCCCGATTACGAATCAGCATCGAAGAACAATTCAACAGTATCAGAGGCTCCTTTGCAATCAACCTCGAATACTGGGGGGCATTGCCCTTGAAAGTCAACTTTGTTGCGAGGAAATTACTTCATAATAGCGGCGTCTCGATAGGTGGAATTTTTAAGGGCCAAACGGTCAAATGAACTGTGCCCACTTAGGTTGCTCGAGCCCTGGCACAAAACATGTACGCATGTCTAGTCATTTTTTTTACAAGAATAAAGAGAAGTATTTTTCCTTACCATTATCTCATGTCTTAGAAATTTTTTTTCTACTTCAAAATTCCATACTTTCAATCTGTTATGGAAAAGAGCTTAAGGGATGATCATAACCAGATTTCGGATAATCATCCCCACACTCGGGGACTGCCGCCCAAAAAATAAATTCGAACAAGATCAAATTACTGAGCATAGAGGGCATAAGACCTTTTAGGCAACCCTAGAATTTTAAAGGCCATGGCCACCCCACTCGTGGACTATTACTTTGGGCAAACCCAAAAATAAACGGGAAAATGAGCCCAATGGGCAGATCCTCTGCTAAGAGGCTACGACCGAATTAGCATGGTTCGGTGACATCCGAATTCCTTAACATAATAGGCCTTCGAAATTCTTTCATAACCGGTTTTAAAGGCTATCCCCGGCAAAGTCATAAAAGGCTTCGATAATATCGATGCCCAAAAACTCTAACGAATGCAAAGGTTGTTTGAACTCTCAAACAATTCCTTATTATTTCATGCTAAGGCATTCCAAGTATTATAAATACGAATGATGAAAACTCTCTTGAGCTGAAAAGGGTAGAAAGCCTTACATATATAAACAGTCTTTTTACAAAGGCCATATCAGCCAAATACAAAATTTACAACGGCCGAGATGGACTCGAAAAGGACACAAAAGTACAAAGGCTTACGGGCTACTTTTACTTCGAGTTTGAGATATCATTCTCACTCAAGTGGAAAGCCTAAGGGCTACCTTATTTCGAGGTCAAACATTCACTCAAGGATTATCGATCAAAAGCGGTCGGGGGAAATATTTCCTATCTGTCCCTTACCATCTCAGCCTCGAACCTTCGAATACAACTTCATAAATTTATGCTAAGACGCTCTGACCTTTGTATAAATCAATGAAAAACAAATAGATCTCAAAAGCCATGGAAGGTAAGACAAGTTTATATATATATATATCAAAAGTCATTTATAAGGGCAACAAGACCCGATGGAAATTCTTTACACAAGCCAAAATAGCCTCAACAGAAACACAAAATATATAGAATCCTAAAAGGCCTAGTCATCTCTAGGAGAAACATCTTCACCCTCGGGGTCTTCTTTGCTGTCGGATCTACTCAGGCTCTCAGAATCGTCATCATCAGGATAAGCTAACCCCTTGGCTTCAACTTAGAGTTACTTAGCGTTCTCGATCTCGGCTGTAAGATCGAAGCCTCGAACATGGATCTCCTAAAGAGTCTCTTCGATACTGGGATTTGGCGTGCTTGCCAACCAAATTTTCTCTAACCTGAGAAGCCTCGGGAACCTCTTTTTATCGGACCTGAGCAACTTCAGAATAGGCTCGGTAAATAGCCACCATCGCATCATCATTGACCGTAGTCGCTTTGACCTCCGACTTGGCCGCTTCGAGCTCTGTGACCAACTTCTCCCGATCGAAAATTGATGAACCCAACTGAGACTGGAGCTCTTCAATTTTCTTGGCTTGCACCAAGGCTTTCTCTTTGATGCTTACAAGTTGCATTTCGACTGAGGCCAGTTGGGCTCGGGCAGTCTCCTTTTCTTAGGCAACGCGATCCATATTCTTATTCCATTCTTCGACCTCAGTTTTCACTGCTTCTACTTCTTCACGGAGTTGCCCGATCACATCGAGCTTTTGTTGGACCTGCAGGTTCGAACCATTAGTCACCACGCTCGAATCACCGTCACTAACTTCAAAGATTCTTCTTACTTGCTCGACTAGTTCGGTGTGTTCTTTCTGAGCCACTTCTAGCTCAGCACAGAGGCCTTTAGCTTCCCCTTCTCTTTGTTCGCTGAGAAGCTTGAAGGCATCCTTTTTCTCTGTGAGCCCTCAGATCTCGGCCTCATATCGACTCAGCTCCCCTCGGAATCAGAGGAAAGCCTCATGATGAAGCACCGAAGCCTACAAACATAATAAAAGGAGTTATATAAAGGGAGAAAAGTCTAAGTACAAAAAATTTACATCGACAAAGAAATCTGGGATTACCCGGTGTCGCGCCCATTTTTTCTCATGAAATCGGGTTTCGATATTTCTGAGACAACTCCTTCCTTTTGGGATGGGGTATGAGATTTGAAGAGCCGCCACCTAACGAATTAAGGTGCGTTAGGTCACCTAGAGTAATTGACTCATGAAACTAGTTTGCATTACCATAGATCGGGTAAGGGCTCGAAATTACCTTTAGGGGAAGGTGTTAGGCACCCCTCGAGGTCCACAACGGTGAGTTCCGGCCGAACTTAATTAAGCGAATTAGTCTTAAAGGCAAATAAAGTAATTTAGACAAATATACATTACTTTAAAACAAGAATAAAAGGGGTCCTAGGTTTTTTAGCCTATAGGATTATTTCCATGAAATACTTGGTAACTTCCCCAAGTTGGGGTGCTACTCATAGTATTAGCGCATTGGTCATCATCTCCTTTACTACCCAATTACTATTTTTCAGTTATTACCTAAGCGTTCTAGTAGCTTCTAACTCATTCCTTATGCGTGCTCTACGCGTCCCTTACCTATGGTCCTGGAGGTGTTTAGAACCTCTATTTAGGGTGGTTCTAGACTGACCTATGTTACTTAAGATGAGGAAAATCTATGCGACAAACAAAATTCAGATAGGACTATCATATAAGGGGGCAAATAAGTGCTCATATTAACCTCCACAAGTAGACCACAAATGCACGCAATTCAAACAACTTTATTGATTTAGGATCCTATAGCAGGATATCTAGATGAGCATAAACAGAATGTAAGAAGGAAGTTTATTAAAACGAGCATTGGGACCTACTAGCTTGCCTACTAATTTGATTAAGCTCTGAATCTGGGCACATTTCAGGCAGCAAGATGTCACAATTGTTAGGCCCATAATTCTTAATAGCCCTACAGGTTAGCCTAAGTGATAACCAAAACTGATTAATAGAATCTTATAGGCGTGGTATGTACAATTGTTAATTATAGACCTATAACATGGTTTCTAAGCGAGTTACTGATTTCAAGCATGATTTCTAAGTTTACAAACTGATTTACTCTATAGACATGATATCTATTAGTTTAAACCCAATATACATGATTTCTAGATTTTGAAACCGATTCCTTTTATTTCTATAGGCATGATATCTAAGTTGGAGATGATTTTTTATTTCCTATAGGCATGATATCTATTAATCACATGTGGGCAAAGATTTTAAACAAATTGCCAAATAAGTTTATTAATTCACACAAATATGATCCTATATACATGATCACTAATGCACATTGAGATTGGAAATATGTGTAGATCCTAAGAACATGGATTCTAATGCAGAATTACCAAAAGATCTATAGGCAGTGTATCTAATATGCATGATCACAAACAGTCAAGAAACATTCCTATAGGAAGAATTTCTAAATGATTAGTAACACTCACACAATCAACACAGTAAACTTATAGGCAGGATTTCTACCCGAGCTTTAAACAAAGATATATAACCCCCCAAATTTTACTAATAACCCTAGATCTGTTCATTACAGCGATTATTATATTATTACAGCCCAATAATGAATAAAATTACATAACAAAATTCATTATACTATATGGAGCCTTCACATGCCCAATATAACCAAAGAACCAGGCCTTCAAGCAAAGCAGATCTGAAGCATAATGGTGGTCCATTCATTGATACACAAAATTGGGCTTTTTGTGTGTCAAAGTTCCTAAGGGCCCCAGGGACCCCAGGCAATGCTCACACTAGAACCTTACTTAGAAAAACAGTTGATACAAGATTGGAAGACCATCCCCAATGTGGCAGAGTTCAGAGGAGAAGGACCCTAGGCAGTGCTCACATTGGGGTGGTAAGACCCTAAATAACTAACAGTAGAAGTTTGAAAACAGTATATAAAGGGTAGGGGAACAGTTTTAAAAAAACAGTTTGACTTTTAGGAACAAACAAATTCAATTTACAGGACTGCAAACAGAACTCCAACTAGAACAAACAGAATCCATATTTAGCAAATGGTTCAAACAGACTGGTATTGGTTCAGACATAGATACTGTACCAGCATTTAAAGCAATCACAAAAGAGCAAGGATACTTGAAGTAATAGACATAATTGACACCATATTACATGTTTGCAAAACAAGGAACATACAACTGATTAAGCAAGGTTTCACATTATTGTGAATAACTTAGTTTATAAATCATCATCATATAGGCATATATCAAGAATGCTGAGATTTGAAATGAACTATGAAAATAAGCACATAGAATAGAGTAGGTTAACAGGAATTAAAGCATACTAGTTTAGAAAGAAGTAAATAGGAATCATGGATCAGACAGAAACATGCTAAGGTTGAAATAAACTAACCACATAAACATATAGAATAGAACAAGATAACATGAGTTAAGGCATACCAGTTAGGAAGAAAGTAAACAGGAATGTTATGGCAATTGGAATCCAAAGAGTCTAGCCTTGGCTTTCAGTCGGCTAAACAGTGCAGCAAACCAGAGTGATAGAAAGGACTCACATTTATGAGAGAACAAACATCTTTGAGAGTTTTTGAATTGTAAGAATTGTTCAGTAAAGAAGTTATGTGTATCAGTGTAAGAGTCTCAGTGTAAGTGTAAATGTGTAAGCGTATTTGAAATCAGAACAATGAAAGACTTTTATAGCATACAGTAGAGTAAAACCAAATAAGTTAGTAAAATAAATGGCACATTTAACAAGCCAATTAGGGTTAACACAAATCAATTAATAGGACAGAATCACGTAAATATCACTTAAATTAAGGAGAATCTTATACGGAATAAATCAACAGACAAGAATAAGGTTAAATAAGGTAAGCAATAAGTCTAGCAATCAATTATAAATCAACCCCAATAATCAAAGCACAAAAATGACGAGGAAGCAGTTTCTTTCTACGGAACAGTTTTTGATGTTTTAGCCATGTAGTTCTTACGGGCAAAAAAAAATAGAAATTGAAAAGGAACACTTGGTATTTTGGGATAGAACAAGTGAGGAAACTCAAAGATCTGAAAATACAAAGCTTTGAAGAAGGCAACGAATTTTGGAGATTAGAGTGAAGAAGATTTGAAAGTAAAGTTTGAAAGAATGAAGAAGGAGGGTAATTATGATTTCACAGTGACAGTTCAAAGCCGGTAGTGGCCGACCGTCGACTGGCGCGCATTAAATGCCTGGGAAACTCTACCTACGAGACTTTTTGGTCACCTCTGCTGCCTACGTCATGATGCTCATGTCATGATGTACCGAGGTGAAGATCGAGGGCTCAATTCGTTTCTTGTTATTACTCTCCAAAAAACGAGCGGACAATCTGTATACGGTCAAGATGGGGCTCGCCCTTTCTATATGATTAATCTAGATCGGGGCGGCATGCCAAGGTTCGACCCCATGTCATATCGTGACACGAAGTTAGATTGCCAAGCTCGTGACCCAGGGATCGATCAAGATCAAGATCAGCGATCGGACGAGATCGCGGCGGAAATCTCGGCGCGTATCATGTCAAGACCGGTTAATTAGCCAATCATGAGATTTCTACTGTATTTAGAATTGTACCATAAGTAGAACTCTTCTACTATATAAATGGGGGTCTAATTATTTGTAAAGACATCAGGTTAACACTATTCAAAGCAACATACTATTCTTTAAGCTCTCAATACTCTGTCAATTTTGTTCATATCATCTTGTGATCATTCCTTTGGTTCGAAGACGGTCTGTCTCGAGGGCCGAAGCCGCATATCTCATTTGGGTTTTTTTTTAAGTCAGTTTTAATATCAATTTACATATTTTTTTAATTTGTGCCGAGCGAAATGATATATTCTTAAAATCATATACAAATTTAATTGTTATCCGTTTTTAGGGTAAACAGTTAAACTCTGCAAAGTTTCGGTACTGCAAACTTCAAATCAAAACCCCACAAGGCTTGTGGCCCAGTTCTTCCACCTTTTGCCGCTACCAAGTGTCATGTGCCACAATCTGCGAGCGGCGCGTCAGACCAAACGCCACCGTCGAAGGTGTCATTTAACCAAAAGCAGAAAGTGTACCAAAAAATGTCCGTGGTTTCGGCGACATTTGTCTAGAATTTTTGATGCTCCAAAAATACCGGCACTGGAGTGCTCGGAAGATACTCGTCAGCGCACGCGTGAGCAAATTTGATTCGTGTCTGGAAAAAAATACAAAAGATACCTCTGAGCTCTGGCTCTGTGACTGTGTCTGAATTATCACAAAAATCGCCAAATACGGAATTTGATCAAAAGGAAAACTTTTGGGTCCACCTTTCCTCTTTCAATTTTAGGGCTAAAAATGAAAGAAACGGATTAATAAGCTAAAGAAATTCTCTATTATATTCTGCTAAAAATTACAAAAGGCAAGTCATGTTTTTCATCTGTTATATAAACTTTTAATAAGGAGTAAAATAAATTTAACTAGACAACGACACTTAAATTTTGACGGTAAAAAGACAAATATACCTTGTAATGTGAGAAAAGATTTAAATATACTTTTCGTTATATTTTGGGTCTCAATTTATCCTTGACGTAATATTATTTGTTCAAATATATCCCTTTTTTGCTAAGTTTGTCCAAATTGAACATCCAATTCTACGTGATACTGACATTTGATGAGGTGGATGCCACATGACTTGCCACCTCAGCGTCCCTATTCCATATATAAAAGACAAAAATATAAAATATTATATTTTTTATGATAGCGGTAATGATGACAATAGTGGTGGAAGGGAAGGAAATTTTAGTGCTGGAAAAAAAATAGAAGGGAGGGATAAAATGAGTTAGGGGCGCTGAGGTGACAAGTCATGTGACATCCACCTCATTAAATATCAATATCACGTAGAATTGATATCCACTTTGGATAAATTTAACAAAAAAGAGATATATTTAAACCATTAGTATAACGACAAAACTATATTTGAATTCAAAATATAACCAAGGGTATATATATAAGCTTTTCTGACAGTGCGTGGTACATTTGGCCCTTTTCCGAAATTTTAGTTAATTCATAGCACTTGAACTGTGCTAGGACAGTATTTTATTGTTTTACAGTGTGGTGAATTCCTTTTCGTGGCAGTAGATTTAGGCTTTAGTCCCGTTCTTATGGCCCACAATGATAGTACTGTTTAGATGAAATGTATAACTTGTTTTTTTTATTAATTGCAAAAAGATGACGTTGGTCATAAAATGCATGAACATAATAAATAGGGACCGCGCCATTCGCTCCGTGATTAAACCACTATAGTACTCTGAAATATTTCGTACTTATATAGAGGGACAAATCTATCCTCCTATGCCACCAAAGTCTACGCATTTCATGTGGTACTGACCCGACTGTAGTTGGACCATCTTCACTGCCACTAATAAAAGCTAAACTATTTATATTCTAATTTTGTTTCTAATGACCATGCTAAATCAAAAGTGAACTAGCAGCATAGGATGAGAGTGGATTATTGTTTTCCTCAAAAGGAAAACGAACTAGCTAGCTATACTATTTGGCATGTTTTAGGACCGCCTTTGGTCATAGATTTTGTCAAGATAAATTTAAGTTTTATTCGACAAAAATATATTTGGGCATAAATTTTATCTACATTTTGGCAAATCTCAAATTTCTAAACCAGCTTGGGCCAAAATATCACTATTATATTTTTAAAAATTATCCCAAACTTTTATATTTTATAAAAGAGCCCACCATTTATTATTTTGTAACATTTTTGCTTTATCTTTTCGGTTATCTGATAATGTATCATGTTGTTCATTATAAAAACGAAAATTTTATATCAAATTTATTTATATTCAGGACTACGGTTTGCGATAATATAATGAATGTTATTAATAGTGGTATTGTTGGATATTTGTGATAGTTTTTAGAACTTGTGGATATAAGTCATGTTTCATATTTTTCCAAAATAAATTTGAGAAATATTTTTTGAAAACTGATGTCCAAACACATTTTCATCTTCAAACCAAACTTCACTCACATCAGATTTTTTAAAACAAATTTGAATATCCATGGCCAAACGTTAGCTTATTAGTCCGCAAGTTCTATAATTTTTGTCAAGTACACTTCAGTCTTGAGTATCCACAACTACTATCTGACTTTCCAAGATTACATTCAGTATAGGCATACAAGAAAAGTATGGACCAAGTAAAAGCATCTAATATTTTGTAAAGCGGTATTATTGGAAAATTTTAATAGCTATCCAACTGTTATACACCACCAATTAAGATTCTGTACAAAGTTTTGACTAGTGAAATAGAGACAAATTATGGGATGAAAATAGTGACCTTTTCTTCTTCAAACTTTAATTGTTTATTTATCATGTAAATATAGCTCTTTGTATTGCCATTTTACTTCTAAATAAATCTGATTAATAAGGTACGCTGGCGAAGCCTTTTTGTAATGTATAATATGGTGGGCAAAGCCAGATTTATAGCTCAAATTATGGGTACGTAAACAATAAAATAATAATAAACCCAGTATGTTTTTATTAGGTGGGGTCTGGGGAGGATAGTCTGTACGCAGACCTTATCCATACCTAACAGGTAGGGATGTACAAATAAAACCGACAAACCGCACCAACCCGATAATCCGAGTCAAACCGAGAAAAAAATCCGACTATGGTTTGGTTTGATTTGGTTTGGTGTTGGAAAAAAAAACCCGACTATATTTGGTTTGGTTTGGTTTTAACTAAAAAACGTCAAACCGAACCAAACCAACCCGACATTATATGTATAGAAGTTTAAATATATTTAATGCATAAAAATATTTATGATAGTGTGTAGGTTATAAATATTTCTTAACATTTTTCATAGTTTTATCTTTTAAAGTATTATTTCAAGTTTGGGCTTATAATTTTTGGATGCTCCAATAAATTTTATAGTACATTAATGTTGATAACTCAAATAAATCTTAAACCAAAATCAATTCAATACTAATACTAATTAAAGACATTCAATTCGATTGTACTATGAATGAAAATAGTGTTGGATATCTATTTTTTAGTTTTTCCATTGTTTAGATAAAATGTATAACTTATTTTTCTTTTAGTGGTTAGTCATGTAAATAATAGCACTTATTAGTCATTATTTTAAATTTTAATTGTTTACATTATGGCTTATTAATAGTATTTATTTTATACGATTTTATTATCTTTATTTGTTGAATATGTTAGTACAATGCCATAACTCATCTCATAGATATGTTATTTTATTGAAAACACCTTATATAGTTATGTCTTACTAGGATTAAAGAAATATGTGTAGCACATATTTTACATTTTGTGCTATGAAGACTTTATGAAAAAAAACGAAAAAATCTGAAAAAACCCGAGAAAAACCGAGATTAAAAAATCCGACTTTTATTTGTTTGGTTTGGTATTTAATTTTAATAAACCGATACAATTGTTTGGTTTGGTAATTAGAAAATCCGAACCAACCCGACCTATGTACACCCCTACTAACAGGTAAAGAAGTTATTTCTAATAGACCCTCGGCTCAGGAAAGGTAATAAGAAGAAGTGGATAACAAGAAAGGAAGAAAGAGGAAAGAGAAAAGAAAAAAGGGAGAGATAAAGGATAAGTAGTACCAAATACTAGAAACAAGGGATACAATACGTGAGGCGAACAAAACCATATACGTAATAAAAATCTAAGAATATGAAGGGATATGCGTGCTACTAAGACTATTGGTGAGCAACTAAAAACTACCCACTAACCTTCTACCTTAATCCTCGACCTACACCCTCCTATCAAGGCTCATGTCTTCAGTAAGCTGAAGCAGCGCCATGTCCTGTCTAATCACCTCTCCTCAGTACTTCTTAGGCCTACCTCGATATCTTCTCAAACTCGCCATGGCCAACCTCTCACACCTCCTAACAGGGGCATCGATGCTTCTTCTCTTAACGTGTCTGAACCATCTCAGCCTCGACTCCCGCATCTTGTCCTTCACGGAGGCTACTCCCACTCTGTCTCGCATAACTTCATTCTTAATCTTATCTCTCCTGGTACACCCACACATCCATCTCAACATCCTCATCTCTTCTACTTTCATCTTCTGTACACGGGAGTTCTTGACTGGCCAACACTCAGCCCCTTATAGCATAGTTGGTCGAACCACCACTCTATAAAACTTGACTTTAAGCCTTGGCGGCAAGTTCTTATCACATAAAACACTGGAAGTGAGCCTCCACTTCATCCATTCCGCTTCGATGCGATGTGCGAAATCTTCGTCAATTTCCTCATTGCCTTGGATAATAGACTCGAGATACTTAAAAGTCGATCTCTTGGGGATAACTTGAGCATCAAGTTTTACCTCTATGTCTGCTTTATGGGTCTCGTCACATAATTTGCACTCCAAGTATTCTGTTTTGGTTCTACTCAATTTGAAATCTTTAGACTCCAAGGTCTGTCTCCAAACCTCCAACCTCGCGTTAACTCCACTTCGCATCTCGTCAATCAACATTATATCATCGACAAATAGCATGCACCAAGGCACCTGTTGCGACAGTACATCCATCGCTAAGGCAAATAAAAACGGGCTAAGAGCCGATACCTAGTGCAACCCCAACACCACAGGGAAATACTCCGATTCACCACCCACAATCCTCACCCGAGTCTTAGCATCATCATACATATCCTTAATCACCCTAATGTACGCTACCGGAACACCACTAGCCTCCAAACACCTCCACATGACCTACCTACCTCGGGACTTTATCATAGGCTTTCTCAAGGTCAATAAACACCATATGTACGTCCTTCTTCCTCTCCCTGTACTACTCCACTAATCTCCTAACCAGATGAATCGCTTCCGTAGTCGAACGCCCTGGCATGAATCCAAACTGATTCTCGAAAATAGACACACACCTCCTCACCCTGGCCTCCACCCTCTCCTAAACCTTTATAATGTGACTCAACAGCTTGATACCCCTATAATTGTTGCAATTTTGGATATCACCCTTGTTCTTGTAAAGCGTAACCATTGTACTCCACCTCCATTCTTCGGGCTATGGGGCACGTAAACTCATTGTAAATATTTTATGTACGTATTTTTTAGAATTAATCTAATGTTATCCATTGGCCCTCATGCTACAAAGAGACTTAATGGTGCATTTTTTTTATTATTGAGTTGTTTACTCGAAGGAATTGATTGATTCTCACTTAATACATTTCTTTTCTCTCCTTTTTAGATGTGCAACAATGTTCTAGAAAGACGAATTTTCATAAAGCACTACAATTTAGAGTCTAATTACCATACATAATTATAATTTGCCTAATTATTATATGTAACTACTGTTAAATTGTTACAGTCACATAATGATTACAATATGTGTCAATTGTATTCGTCCGTGCAACGAATACAAGTTGTATCAACTATATTCTTTAGCGCAGTGAATGCAACCAAGGCGAATGCAGAAATACAGAAAAATAGAATGATGTCGTTGAGAGTCGAACTCAAGATCTCCGCTTATTAAGCAGGTTCTCTAACTAAATTGAGCTACGAGAACTAGTTACTCTTTTGTTATTTTAAACAACGATCTCTTGTTCTAGTACTATATGTGAATTTGCTATAAAATTCAAATATAGCTATACGAATAAAAAATTTCTATAAATATAACAACAAATGATAAATTCAGTGTATGTTTATCGTGTCTGTGTAATATTTTCTTCTTGCAATCCTAGATTTATCTCTGGAATGTTACGGAGTTTACAGCGATGCATGCTAGATCTTTTCTCAAGATTTATACTATATATAGAGCTAACCCTGGTAGAGGAAAAACCTGCTAATGGACATCATCTATTTTTCCATTTAATATTGGTACCAAAGAAACATAAATGTAGGATGGCATTTGATTGAAGTGTGGTGAAAGTGGGGCATGTGTTTAAAGGAAGAAGAAAGAAAATGGGAAATATGTACAACGATAAAGTCGTTCAATTTCTACTATCTGACTTTCTGCTCCCTTTTACATATTGGATTGGATTGGATCGTAGGTAGAGTCGAAATTTAAAATTTCTTTTTTTAAGTAAATAAATACCGAGTTCAACTGAACCGCTATATCCCCGTCATGGTTGAAAACCATAGCACAGGCCACATTAAACAACAGCAACAGATTCCAAGCTCCAATTAGTTCCACAAACCAAAAAGAAGCATAAACTATAAATAGAGTAGATTCCATTTTTTATTAATGTCTTGGTCAAATAAAGTCAGTTCTATTTTTTCATGAGTTTCTCCATCAGAGTAAATATTGCAGATGATAATACACTCTTCATTAATTTTCTCAACTAACAAATTAAAGAAAGTCTTTTTAACACCCCCAATAAAAAACTCTAGTTTAAACTGAAACAATATCATGTAAAAATTTAAATGTTAACTGGAATTCTATTCACAATTTATACTTCCAAGGATTAAAGCTAAAATGCAAATATTACCTAGAAAGTTGGTAGAATTAGTTCGGCCACATTCTATGTAGGTCTTCTATTATTGATAGTTACAAATCAAATGCATCTTGAGTATATATCTTAACTCAACAAACCCATTGTTTAGGTAATTTTGCTTTCCGTTAAAACGAGAAAAAGAAGGAGAAATTTCTGTTTAATGATAGTTGATTACATTATACGTCATATGATATTTTTGTCAATGATACTTAAGTTATGAAGTTTATGGCTATGATAAAGTAAATTTTAAAAGTATAAGAATCCGCTAGAATATTGATATTTTTAACATTAAAGTAAAATATACCACAATCTCTTCTTAAGTATTCCATAATCTTGAAATGATCAAAATTTCCCGTTACTTCATGATGTAAAAAATGGCCGTAACTTTTTTGTAACCTTTTTTTCGAGGTTTTGCCTTTTATTACAAACTAATTTATCCATTATCCCATGTTCTTCATGATTTCATAATTTATTATCAGACTTTCCAATTTAATCCAAGGAAAAATTCCAACAACCTTAAATAAGATCTTTCTTTCATAATGTGGTGTGCGAAAATAATTATAAAGTTCTTAAAAAAATGAGGTTAAAGCTGTGAAAAAGAAGAACAAAGTTATACTTTTGTTAAAGGAAGGTGTTTATATCGGTGGAGTTTTGGACTCAATAATGTGTCTAGAGTTTGCCCGACTCATACAACATGATCGGGTTGTTGTATCCTGAGGGAGACAAGTCAAGAAAATTACTGTTGGACTAGTAAAGATTTTATTATAGTAGGCTTGAATCTCCTTAAACAGAGCGAGATATCCGCACCTCAGCCTGAAAATTTTATTTTCTTCATTTTATTTTATCAACTGTAATTATATTTTCTCCAATAGAAACTTAAAAGAGCTGGTCTAAATTAAATGAGTATACAGGAAAAAAAGAGTTGATTATGATTATACTTAAAAACATGAAAATCTGACATCAAACTGAATTAGATTAAATCTAAAAAATTAAACATTATCGTAGATGCAAATACAATGAATAAACAAGTTATAAAGTTAAAAAGTTACTAATTTAACGTAGGTGTCAGTTTAGCGCTTAGAAAAGCCTAATGAAAAGTACTAAAGTTGGTAAGTAATGAACTCGGGCCTTATTAGCAGGGCGGAACTAGCACATCAATTACGGGTTCGGATGAATCCAATAATTTTGGTTTACATCTCATATTTGTCTAATGAAATTCATTTAAAATATATTAATTATTAATTTAAAATCTAAGTCTCGCTTCTGCTTATTAGCCCAACATTTATTCCGCTTATTGTTAATGATGGATCATTTATTGATTCCTCTAGACCCCGTTTTAGCTCAGGACAATCATTAGAATTTAGAACAGAAGAGATTGCGAATACATAAATGTTACATAATCAAAACAGTTAAATAAGTTAAACATCATAGGATTTTGATGACATATCGTATAATGCATCATCCTTGTTCTGCACAATAACTTCGATACTGATCAAATTTAGAAGACAACCAACTTAAATAACCTTTTAAGGGTCTTGAGATTGGTAAGTTTATGACGACATACATCATTAAATATAAAGATGTAGGAAAATTTTGGACATTGCGCTAAAAGTTTCAACAGAAAGAAAACATGTGGAGTAATAAACTATATTAGTTTACTTTTATACCAAGCTAAGTCAATGAGCTTGAAATATCGTGACTTAATTACCGGGACACCCTTCAGTAATACGGAGATTCATCCAACTCTGTTTTGTGAAATAAAAAAGGAAAAGAACTTACAAATGTATGAATACATAACTTTTTCAAAAATAATTCACACATATATTTTGTTTCCCTCAAAGACTCCTATCTCTCACTGCAACCAAATCTAATGGACAACACACACAAAATACCTAACATACCACCGAAATCATCGGACTCTAACCAAATGGAGGAAGATACCTCCCAAACACACTCTTCCAAAGAAATGCTTCTTGATAAACAGGACACCTCACAAACACACTACTTTGTATTTGCCTTGGAAAAACCAGAAATTGACCTAAAGGGCAAGGAAAATCTAGGTCCAATCTTGCGCTACCAAGAGGACAAAAATAGATTATATGAGCCATGGCATTACTCGATCATCATTAAACTCTTTGGCCGGCGTATGCCACATTGTCTCCTCCGATCCAAACTAATTGAACTATGGAATCCATCTGAATAGTTAATCTTGATTGACCTAGGATGAGATTTCTTCATAGTCAAATTTGGTAAGGAAGAAAATTTGGTCAAGGCTATTCATCAAGGGCCATGGTTCATATCCAGACGATTGGAACCGAAATTTGTCCCGCATGAAGCCACCCTATCCTTCACTGCGATATGGGTACGACTCCCTCAGTTGACAACCGAATTATATGACAAAGAAGTCTTGGAAAAAGTTGGCAGGAAACTTGGGAAACTCCTCAAAATCGATACATGCACCTCAGCAACAGTAAGGGGGAGATATTCCAGAATCTGTATCAAAGTTCCATTGGAATCACCAGTCGCAACATCTATCATTATTGGGGATCATATGTCTATGAAAGTGAGAACGTCCTATGTACATGATATGGAAGACTAGGTCACATCCTGAAAGGGTGTTCACACAGGCAAAAACCTATCTCACCACCACCACCACAGGACAGCCCAGGCTACTCCAATTCTAAAGCAAATAGTGACGAAGAAGAAGAATGAAAAATTGTATCCTTTCCTAGAAGACGCAAGCAAGGACCCCTCACACAGAAACGCCAATCAACAAATCTGAATAGGAAAGGTAAGGCATCTGCCCAACCGAATGACATCCAATTTCAAATGTTCGACGCCATCTACGGTAAGTTTCTCGAAACCCAAGCCTTCCGGTATACTTCTAAAACTAACCCAATGCCGGACACTAGCCAAGCCCAATGCACAAAAGACATCCCACCCCCCATGAAGAATCAACCCACACACAAACAGCCCAATACAAGTACAAAGAAAAAAGCGGGCTGAAAGGAAGAGAACCAACACCCAATGTGAAAACGGGCCTACACCCCATGGCAAAATCAACCCCCCCCCCCCCCTAAAACTCAAAGTCATCTAGTCCAAAGGGCCTAGAGGGGGGACTGACAGTGGACCAGACGAAGCCCAACATCATCCCTAAACCCAATGACACTCTAGTAGACCCAAATGATGATCTCTACTGTTCTACATCTCCCCTACAAACACACTTTGTGCAAAATCCTTCCATGGAAACTCAAGAGCTATATCTGAGAAATCCAAAAATTGTAACTGATTTGACAACAACCATCAACTCAACCGAATTTTTCCGTAATCCCATAAGCTGTGTATTAGACACAGGTTACGAAGCAACTACCATGGGGGTCGATACACCTCCATCATCAGCCAAGACCTTTGACTACCCCAATAACCCCCTATTTCATCGTAGTCTAAAAAGGTTAAACAGAAAAAACCCAAAGATGGAATCTTCTCCCATACCCCTAATTATTCTGACCTCCATCCCACCACCGCATGACCACACGCCGGCGTCCTGGATGGAGATTTCTCTCCATGGTGAGGCGCTGTGCTACAATTTTCATCTGGGAAACCAGCCAATCTCCCTCATCATCCAAAATCTGGCCCATTTAGTCAGAGTCACTGCAGAAGTGCTAAACAAGGGTTTGGCGATGTTTGGCGCTCAACTATGGCAATCTATGGTGCTACAGAGCAACCTCAACCCTCTGCAGCAAACCAACGACCCACCTTCAATCCACAACATGGTGCAGTAAATCTTCAACATCATTCCCTTCTTCCCGGATCAGGCAGTTACAGACCCTTTTGCGACTCTGCAGTTCAAAGTCTTTCAACATGGGCCACAACAGGACCCTTCATCTTCAACGCAAGAGAAGAAATTCTGTTTGAGACGTGTTGTTTGAGACGTGCTAATTATCTGTTTATTTGTGGAGGTAAACATGAGCCCCCTTAATTGTTCTTTACTTGATAATCCTACATGTTCTTTGTTGTCGCTTAGATTTTCACCTTTAAGCACCTCAGAAGAGTCTCGAACTGCCTAAATTAGAGGTCCTAAACACCTCCAAGACCATAAAGAAGGTATGGGTAATGCACACATAGAGTTCGTCTAATTAAAACCGCTTATAACCGCTAAGGGGAGGAGTAATTGGGTAGTAAAAGATATGATGACCTGTGCGCTAATGCCACGTGTAACCCCTTTATCGGCTATTGCACAAATGTGATCATATAGTCAAATAAACCTAGGCATTCTCTTATCCTTTTGTTTAATAATCTCTATGTTCTTAAATTGTTTTATGTGCTTAATGACTAATTCAAAAAAATGAGTTTGGCCGGGACCCACCATTGTGGACCTCGAGGGGTGCCTAAGACCTTCCCCTCGAGGTAATTTCAAGCCCTTACCCAATCTCTGGTAGTGCAAATCGGTTTATATGAGTTACTTGCATTAGGTGCCCTAATTCACCTTAAATCAGTTAGGTGGCGACTCTTCAAATCCCATACCCCTTTCCCAAAAGGAAAAGAAGTTGTAACAAAATGTCGAAACCCCGACTCCGCGAGGAAAAAGGGGGACGCGACACTTGTTACGCGAGATGACGAGAGATCGTATAGCTACATTCATGTTATTGACCGGGTAAACTTAGGTTCACATCATGCTATAGTTGTACTATTTGAGCAGTCTCTCGCCTATTAATTTCCTCTGTTTTACATTTCTACTTGAGACTAGACTTGCTATTGTAGAACTTCACAGGTTCATGATTAGTCACCGAATAATTTTACTCCTTTTACGGCATGTCTCTGTTATATATATGTTTCATTGAAAGGTTTTTATTAAAAAAATTACAACTCACACGTTTATTCGTGAGTGAGGTCAAGGACCAGTTAAAGCTTCTTATTTTAATGGGATCGGGTCGTTCGCCTCGGCAGGATTATGTATTTCACATCTTATGGGATCGGGCCATTTGCCTTGGCAGGATTTATGTACCACACTCTCATGGGAGCGGGCCATTCACCTCGGAAGGTTAATATATGCATCTATGGTTCGTGGCGCTCGACCCTTGGCAATGCACAGTTTAGATATTTATGTTGGATCGAGGTGTACGCCTCAGTATTTCCTATATCATATTCTGATGGAATCGTGCGTAATGTTTTGCAAGAAGCCAGTGTATCCGTGAGATTTCTTGATTTCAATTATGACAATCTATATTGTGAGATCCACTACACTTATATGTGTGCACTAGTTAAGGATGGAATTTCTAATGGGAAGCTTGAGTTCATTGTAAATGGGGGGATTGGTATCACATATTTTATGCTTGTTTATTTCATTTATTTACTCTGCCTCATATTTATTTACCTCTTTACTGTACCTGATATTGTTGAACCACTAGTGAGTGTCGATGTCGACCCCTTGTCGCTACTCCTCCGGGGTTAGGCTAGATACTACTGGGTACACGTAGATTTACGTACTCATAGTAAACTTGCTGCACATTTTTATGCATGTACATTTATGTCAGTGGCCTTGTGAGAGCAGAGGCGTGTATTCATGCGGGGACTCAGGTGAGCTGCAATTCTATATTACGACCCGCAACCAACAGAGTCTTCTTCAGAGTATTTATATTTCTCCTGTCTTATTTGTATTCCGGACAGATGTTGTATTTTATTTTACATTCCTAGTTGATGCTCATGCACTTGTGACACCGAGTTTTGGGGCGATTATGGGTTGTCCTGTATTGAAATTTTTAAAAATATTATTATTTACTCTGTAAAATCCCATCTTTTACTATTTAGTTGAAGGAAAATATAATTTCTAAAATATTAAAATGTGAACCAAATTAAGTATTTATAGTTGGCTTGCCTGACAGCGCTGTTCGGTGCCATCACGACTTTTAATAAATTTTGGATCGTGACAACTCAACCCCGCAGTACCGGGCACAACAATTGGGGCCCGAAAAAGGGAGTTGGCATTTTCCACCAAATCAGATTCTCCCTAAAGTGCCGAGGCATTGTCCTCAGTTGGAGTAACTGTCTCAATAGGTTGAGCATCCTGTTGAGATGATGAGGATCCTCGCCTTCTATGTAGAGAATCTCCCTCATCACTACCTTCTCCATCATCATCAATCATCACGGGTGTCTATGATCGGCCCGAAAGGAGGACCAGTCACCATCACCACCGACGATGACTCGGGGACGTTAGCATTTGCCCTCTTATTCTTTCCCCAACCGTGGAGGAATGACGTCTCTTTGGTTTCTTATCCTCTGACTGGGGACTCCGTAAAGAAGTGTTCACGCCTGAAGCAGGCTCGGAGATACCCGTTCAAGTAAGTGCCTCCTAAAGCAGCCTCGTTGCATCAGCAGGATCATCCAAAACGTCCTCCCCGGGGACAGCAACAGAGCACGCAGGTAGACCTAATTTCGTGAACATATCAGAAGGGTTCAACCAAGTTCTCCATATACAAAAAAATGGAAGAAAGGTAAATAAAATTTACCATGATTTTTGGCCTTCCACCCGTATTTATGGGCCAGTTCACGAGTTTCGAGCGTCGTGACGTCTAAGATCTACCCACCGGTCCAAACCTTCCACCACCGATGGGATCCATCGAGTTGCTGAAACATGTGAAGGGTGAAGAGTTGATACGGCCATAGAAGAATATTTAGTAAAAGTAAATACTAAACAAAGAGCTTACTAGTGTGGTTCCAAGCGGCCGAAAATGATGAAGTCGTTGCCGAAATGATGTCGTTGGTTGGGACTGCAACGTACCATTCCATCCACCCACGGTCATTGTCATCATCTATGCTAGACAACAAAGCATGATGGCTACGCTTGCAGATGTTAATCATTCCCCCGCGGAAGATTTTGGGAGAATAGAGATTCATCATATGAGCTAAGGTTAGCTCCTCTCTAGTTTGCTGGCACAAACGTCGAAGGTAGGAGATCATCCTCCACACTGAAGGACTTACCTGTGCCAAATACACTTGGTAGAAAAGGTAAAACTCCTCAATCACGGAATCAAGCTCTCCACTCAAAGAAAACGCGCCCAAAGTAAAGGGATTCATGAAAAGGTATGTAAAACCTTCCTTGGAAAGGGTTACTCACTTTGATAGATCAGGAGCAATGATATCCAACTCATGACAGCGACAGTCCTCCTTCACAATAGGAATAATGGAAGGACGAATGAAAGAAGGGTACCTACTAACAACCCATGTACGAGGATTAGCAATAAAAAATTTCTCTTATAAGTCCTTTGTGGTACTAAGTCTTCTTGGGATGACGGAACCCATCGTTGGAGGAACAGAGTCCTCGGATTTGTTCTTGTTCTTTGAAGAACCAGCACACTTGGAGGAACAAGTCATTGAATAAGAAGAATGAAATGATTTTGTGTTTGAAGAGAATTAGAGAAATGATGGAAAACAAAGATGCAAATTAGAAGCTCGAGAAATATGAAGCGCAAATGAAAATAATGTTGCGTATAAGTAAAATTTTGGCGGCTAAATTCATGGTCTTGATCACCTCGATAATAGACAAAAGTTGTGCTGAATCATGAGATGACGCGTGTTCGGGGCACTTAATACCAAGAGACGTGCGTGTTTAACCAAAGAATTAGACCCTTTGACTAAAGCTTATTTTTAATATGAATACGGGTTACTGATAATCAAGATAATGGAAAAAATGAATAATAAACAATATTGCAAAAATAAAAGATCGATGTTGATTGTATTCGAGAATCAGATACCTTTACAAGCTGTATTTCCTCCCTTATATAGGAGATTCTTATAACGTACGGTTCTTGATATGGTTACTCACTAATGACTAATTATGACATTAATGAGGCTTTACAAAGGATAACGGTAATTGGGGTTCGGTTACATGACGTTCGAGTAATCAATTGTGGGTCCCTGAATCTGCTCGTAGCTTTATGTAGATTTATTCTGACCATGCCTCTCTCCCATTTTGATCAAGTTGAGTTTTCCGTGGCTGATAAGTTCGTGGGTTTACTGAATTGTGCCTCTTTGTACCGTATCTCTTCAAGGAGTCACGTCCAGCTGTCGCGTTTTCCTATGTCTACGTGACTAGCTGAGTTGTCAAAAGCTGGCTTACGTGTGAAACTCTTTTTTTACAAATACATATAGTCCCCCCACTTACCATATATTTAACGATTAATATTTGGTAAGTGGATATTTATTTATGGCGGGAATATTTTGCCGCCACTTTTTCTTGAATCATTGTATCCTTCTCTGCACCATAGGCGTCATTTGTCACTTCCATGTAATGCTCATACCACGTGTCCTTTTCGAATTGGTTCTGCATTTACTCAGCACCTTTTAGGACTTTTTGTGGTTGTGACAGTCCCGAAGTGACATCTTCAATTTTGACTTTTCATCATTATTTTCCTTTTTCTTCATGTTTGCCGGTTGTCTTCAAGTATAAAATCATGTTTTCTTTTCTTTGCTTCCACGAAACACTTTTCTAACTTTGTCTTTTGTAAAGAACTTTCTTCTTTGCCTTTGTAAACATGTCTTCTTCAAACCAACCTCAAAGAGTAATAGATATTGAAAGTTTAGCGCCATCTTCTGCTCCGACTAGGAGTCGGAGGGGTGGTAGACTTAGAAGTCTATGATCCACTCCTTCGAAGGGCTTTTCTTCTTCTCAGATAGTTCATTCTCCTTCCACTAGATCTCCAATTTCTCCAAGATTTAGGGTTTCTCGGTCTTTGTCTAGAGGTAGAGGCGAACGCCTTCGTGAACCTGGAGTCGATGAAATTGTCCCTGCTGGGTTTGTTTTTGCTAGGGATAGTCAAGTTCTTGTAGATCAATCTTCTTCTCTTGATAGTGTGGAAAGGTATCCAACCCTTATAACTGAGGGTCAGATTTCCCTTGTTTGTAGGGAATGCTTTTGGAAATCTGACTTTCCTGTCTATATTCCGAATAGTAATCAAAGAATAACGTCTTACAAGACAGGATATTCTTTTGTTTATATGTATCCTTTCACTTTAGGGTTTAGACCCCCCATTGACCCAGTTATAATTGAGTTTTGCCGTTTTTTTAATATCTGCTTAGGACAAGTTGGACCGCTTGTGTGGCGAGTTGTCGCATGCCTTAGGAGTTTGGCTTCTTTAGCCTTAGTTCCTTTTACCTTCAACCATCATATTCACCTCTACTCTCCTACCTTATTTCGTGAAGGGGTTTTTACTCTGACTGCTAGAAGCAAAAGAGTGTTGGTAACCCTTGGAGATGATAAGGATAGGGGTTGGTACCTCCGGTATGTTGCTGTTCCCACTGCTGGTTTAGTGGATGAAGAAAATCTTCCCTTTCCTGAGAAGTGGAATCGCGCACGTGAGTATGCTTTAGCTTGCATTTACTTTTTCTTGTTTTGACTTGAGATGTTTTATTTAACACCGTATCTGCTTATTTTCCTTTTCTCAACAATCATGAATGCTGTTGAGAATATCTCCGGTATTCGTGATTAAGTAGAAAAACTGTTATCTGTTGGTTCTTCAGAAGAAAGATCTTGGAAGTACCTCGCCGGGAGGTATGGTTGGCAAGTAAAGACCCACGATAAGTGAAGCTTTTGTTCTTTCTTCTTTCCTTACTTGAGTCTCTTTTTTTTGTCGTTTAACTTTTTTCCCTTTTTAATAGGATTCTCTGCTCGTGGGGTGTCTGCTTCCTCTATCCCGAAGATGTCCTTGGCTCAAGCCTAGGAAATTATTCTTGGTGCATCTTCCTCTAAGAGGAAGATTAGTGAGTCTCATTCCATAGAGGAGGAGGAAGATGGTGCTTTAGTGCACAGGCCATGGAGAAGGCGAATGGTCTTAGATGATGAGCCTACTGCCTCAACCTTGCCTCCCGTGTCTGTGATTGCTCCCCCTGTCTTTGATGATGTTTCGCATTCCCCTATTCATTGTGGTATTGATCTTGCTCCTGACGACGTCCCTTTGGCTGGTGTCTTTCCTGCTTCTTTGAGAGAAGCTGTTTCGTCTATTCCTTTGGCTATCTCAACTTTTGTTGCTGCTTTGCCTGTAACTTCTTCAACTCTTCAACTTTCCGTGTCTGCTTCTTTGCCTGTGGCTTCTCCAGCTCCTCAACCTTCCCTGCCTGTTGTTATTCCATCTCTGCCTGCTTTCATGCCTTCCGTTAGGGAAGTAGGGTCTTCCAACATAGAGATGCAGCAGGTGGTAATAGAGGTTCCAGCTGAGGTAAGCCTTTTCAAGAAGACGGGTGAGCCTGAAGTGTGGCTCAAGCCTTTGATAGGTCCCGCTGAGAAAGCAAAGCTAACTAGCCACGGTGCTCTTACATGGGCCAATGAGGTCGTGCATACCTCTTTGAAGGTATGGTGTAAGTTATCCTCTTTCACTCTCGTATATGAAATTTACCATATCTGACTGGTTTATTTCTTGTAGATTAACCTTATAGGCATGGAGCTTATGAAGAGGATTTCAAACACAGACCAAGAGACAAGAGAGTTGCAGGCAGAAGTTGATAATTGGAAAGCACAATATGTAGCCTAAGGATTGACATGGACGCTTTAGAAGAGGAAATGAGTACCTTGAAGCGGAAGATGAGACTTATGGAAGCAGAACTAGCAGTGGAGCGGGCTTCTTGCAGTCAAGCTGACAAAGATAAGAGTGTTTTGGAGTCTTCATTTGCGGAGCAGCTGTCCCACGCCTCAGAGGAGATTAGAGACTTGAAGAACTTGTTGGGGCAGAAGTAAGAATACTCAGGCGAGCTCGTGCAATCACTCACTCGTGCTCAAGAATATCTTCAAAGGGCTTTAGACAAAGCTCAAACTTTAGAGGAGTCGATTGTTCCATTAAGGGTCGCTCATGAAGCTGCGGAGGCGGGGAAGGACGAGTTGAGGGCTGAGCTTCAAGTGTAGGCACAAAATTATGAATATTTGGAAGAGGTGATTGTTGTCGATGTGAGCTGGGCGTATATGAATTCTCGCCTTGACACATTGATGGAAATGAGTCAAGAGGGTTTTGACCTTAGTGCTTAAGTAGCCAAAACTAAGGAAGCCATGGAGAAGGCTCAACAGGTTCCTAACCTCTCTTCACCTGATGGTGAGATTCCATCCGCTCATTCCTCTTCATCCTCAGTTGCTCCCGCTCCTTCTGCCTCTGAAGTCAACTCCTCTCTTGAAAAGATCTAGTTGGTTTATCCCTTTTTTTTTGTATCAATTGGTGGTTACCCCCAGTCCCATCGGGGGTAAATTTGGATTTCCTTTAAATCCCCAAATGACAACTTAGGGGCACCATAATGTAAATATAAAAATCTTATACGACTAAGTATAAGTTAATACTTAGTTTTAGCCGTTTTTAATATATAAATGTTAGTTCAACTTTTGTTGAGTTTCTGTTTCACTCTTTAAGTCTTTTGCATGCTTTATTTTTCGAGGTTTAGTTTTACCTTCGAGTTTTGCATGTGGAATGCTTTAGACTACTCGTACCTTTTATATAATAGGCACGGTGTCATATTAAATGTGTGCCTTTTTGTAATAGGCATAGTTTATGGAAGAGGGCCCTTTATAATTGACATGAAGAAGACGTCTCAACTTCATGATAATGCAACAAAGTGATAGGAATTTTACACATGCTTAATAATGTTTCCAAGGAAAGTTTTTTTTTTTAACTTCCATGACATTTTACATGTGTTTGGTTATCGTCTAAAACTCATGTTTGCAACTGTTTTTGTTTAACAGATTTGATATACTCTTGTATTTCGTAACTGTTTTTCATAGGTAACAGTTTTTCGATATTAATACAAGGAAATAACTATTTTTTACTAGTAACAGTTTTTATAAAGATTGGGGTTTTTACCCGCAACTGTTTTGGAAACAGTTTTCTAATAAGTACGAGGGAAATGTTTTCTTATTCGTAACTGTTTTTATTTGATAACAGTTTTTTGAACGAATACAAGGATTTAAATCTTTCATCCATAACTGTTTTATTCGAGAACAATTTTTTGAATGAGTATATTGATGATGCTCTTTTACCCCTAACTGTTTTTGCTACAACAGTTTTGAAAAGATGTACATTTCTTTCTCGTGACTAGAATTTTGCCTTTCAACCTGAATATGTTCGAAGGTTTTTGCTTTTTGCATTAGGCTTTATATTTGGATGGCTCTTTTGATTTTTTTCGATCCTGCTCGTGTCACTTGTCTCATTGGGTAGATGGGTATTTAGGCTCGAGCTTTTGACTTTCTGATAGTCTTCTTTGTTTCGTCTTAGCCTTCCATACTGTATAGTCCCCCAAGTGTTTGAGCTTTGAAGAATGAAATCTCGAGCACTTGATTATTCCTTCCTTGTGGTCCTTTTCCTGAAAAGGAAAAACATTCAGGACTCGGAGGTATATAGTTTTTTAGATGATGACTGCTTAACCCTTTTTAAATTGTCCATCAGAAAGTGTAACCCTAGACCGGGAATTGTGTTATTTCCTCGCGTCTTTGCAGGTCTAATATCATCATCTGGTGATGGGTTAGCTTTATGCCTATCATCTAAAAAAGTTAGTAAAATTTTTAAATGTTCAAAATAAAATCGAACGTGTGATACCTGACGGTGGGTATTCTTTTCTTCTTAGAAGTAATACTTCTTAAGATGGATGGCGTTCCAACTTGTTGGTAGAACTCTGCCGTCCATAGCTTCCAACTCATAGGCGCCTTTCCCAGCTATGCCTCGAATTTTGTAAGGTCCTTCCCAGTTTGGATTTAGCTTTCCTGCACCTGCTTCTTTTGTTGATTGAAAGACTTTTTTGAGGACGAAGTCCCCAATTTTAAAGTACCTGAGATGAGCTTTACGGTTGTAATAACGCTCTATGATTTGTTTTTGAGATGCCATCCATATTAATGTTGCTTCTCTCCGTGGTTCGAGCAGGTCTAAGTTGGTCCTCAATTCGTCGTCGTTTTCTCCCTTCATGGCTGTTGAGAACCTTATGGTTGGTTCGCCTATCTCCACATATATTAAGGCTTCTGAACCATAAACAAGTGCGAATGGAGTTTCTCCCGTGGCTATTTTTGAAGTTGTTATGTATGCCCATAGTACCGCTGATAACTCATCAGGCCAATTTCCTTTGGCTTTATCCAACCGCTTTTTTAGATTGTTGATGATAACCTTATTCGTTGACTCAGCTTGACCATTAGCCACGGGGTGGTACGACGTTGAGGTGATTCTCTTGATTTGCCAACTTTCGAAGAATTCTGTGATTTGCGAGCCTATGAATTGTGGGCCATTATCACACACGATCTCCTTCGGTATTCCAAAGGGACATATTACATTTCACCATAAGAAGCTTTTAACATCGTTTTCTCGCACTTGTTTGAACGCTTCTGCCTCTACCTATTTTGTAAAATAGTCGGTTAGTACGAGTAAAAATCGTACATGTCCTTTAGTTGTGGGAAAAGGTCCTATTATGNTCTTCCATCTTAGGCCAATAGTATCCAGCTCTGATTAGTGTTTTCACTAAGGATCTCACCCCTGAGTGATTTCCACAGTGTCCTTCGTGGACTTCTTTCATCACAATTCCGTTTGGTTAGGTCCGAGGCATTTAGCTAGGGGTCATCCGAACATCTTACGATAAAGTGAATTGCGAATAAGGAAGTACCGTGCAGCTTTGCGGCGAAGTGCTTGAGCTGCTTTNCTTTCCTGTCTTCAGGTACGGTGCCATTCTGCAAAAAATTAAGAATTTCGTTTCTCCAGTCCCAGGTTAGGTTGTTGAAAGTTACCTCATTTCTGTCTTGGTCTATTATTGAATGAAATAGTGGAACGACAATTGTATTGTCTTTGTTCGTTACTTCCGTGACTGCTGCGAGGTTAGCTAATGCATCTGCTTCTGCATTTTCCTCTCTAGGTATTTGCATTACCTTCCATGTTTTGAATTGTCTCACGAGCTCTCGTGCTTTTTCAAGATATTATTGCATTCTGGTATCTCGAGCGATGTAAGTCCCCTGTATCTGATTTACTACCAGTTGGGAGTTGCTGTTGATCACAATTTGCTCGATTGAGTTCTCCCATGCAAGTTCAAGCCCTGCAATAACAGCTTCGTACTCTGCTTCATTGTTAGTGATAGGATAACACTTTATAGCTTGTCGTGTCTTTTCACCCGTGGGTGATATCAAGACTATGCCTAAGCCGACGCCTTTTATATTTGAAGAACCATCGCTGAACAAGGTCCATAAGCATGGGTTAACACCGTTAAAGAGTTGTAACTCTTTTTCTACTTCAGATACAATGCTATTACTAAAGTCAGCAACAAAATGAGCTAGTATTTGAGATTTAATTGCAGTTCTACGCTGATAGATTATCTCATGCTCACTTAATTCTATGGCCCACTTGACTAATCTTTCTGACAATTCTTGTTTATGCGGAATATTTCTTAAAGGATATAAGGTCAGAATAGTGATTGGGTGGCATTGAAAATAGGGTCGTAATTTTCTAGATGCCATTATTAAAGCTAAGGCTAACTTTTCCAGATGTGGATATCTAGTCTCAGCATCTAGCAAAGTTTTACTTACATAATAGATAGGTGATTGTTTACCTTTTTCTTCTCTTACCAATACTGCACTTACAGCAATTTCTGAGACAGCCAGGTAGATGTACAATCTTTCCCCTTCTTTTGGCTTTGAAAGCAGTGGCGGTTTCGATAGATAAATCTTCAGATTCTTGAGGGCTTGCTGACATTCTTCAGTCCATTCGAACTGATTCTGCTTTTTGAGAACTGAGAAGAATTTAAAACTTTTTTCGGAAGATTTAGAAATAAACCTACCCAAAGCTGCTATTCTCCCTGTCAGTCTTTGAACTTCCTTTTTATTTGTTAAAACATCAGGTATTTCCTCTATGGCTTTAATTTGAGCGGGATTTACCTCTATTCCTCTGTTTGATACAAGGAAACCCAAAAATTTGCCTGATTGCACTCCAAAAGCGCATTTCTCTAGATTTAACTTCATATTATACCTGCATAAAATATCAAAAGCAGTAAAGAGGTGCTGGAAATGGTCCTGTGCTTATGTTGATTTTACCAACATGTCATCAATGTAAACCTCCATCATTTTTCCAAGATGTTCTTGGAACATCTTGGTCACTAACCTTTGATAGGTGGCTCCAGTGTTTTTTTAGGCCAAAATGCATGACTTTATAACAATAAGTCCCCCTATTCATGATAAAGGAGGTTTTTTCCTCGTCCAGAGGATCCATTTTAATCTGATTATAACCAGAATATGCATCTAGAAAGCTTAATAGTTCATGACTTGCGGTGACATCAATCATTTGATCTATATGAGGCAATGGGAATGAATCTTTGGGGCATGCTTTGTTTAAGTCAGTATAATCTACGCATACTCTCCACTTGCCATTCTTTTTAGGTACTACCACGGTGTTTGCTAACCAGTTAGGGTACGTTACCTCTCGTATCGAACCAATCCTCAAGAGTTTCTGTACCTCTTCGTCAATCACTTGGTTCTTGAATGGTCCTTGCTTTCTTTTCTTCTGCTTAACAGGTACGAAGGATAGATCTTCATTTAGTTTATGAGTCATCACTTCTGGTGGAATGCCTTGTCATATCTGAGTGGGACCACGCAAAGCAGTCTGCATTAGCCTTTAAATAACCAATTAACTTACCTCTTCGAGCGGAGTCTAGACTCGTGCCTATATACACTTTATGCTCAGGATTTTGTTCGGATAATGGAAAAACTTCGAGCTCTTCCATAGTTATTTTGATGTTATCATCTTCATCCGATTCACGAATGACGTCCGATCTGGAATCTGTTTCTGTGTGGTATAGTATACCTTCCGTGGTAACTTGATTTTCCTTCTCGTATGCATTTTCTTTCGTACCTGTTTCAGCAATAATACCTTCCGTACCTATTTGAGCAGTAATTTGTTCCATGCCTGTTTGGGCGGTGACACCTGCTTGGGAGACTTCCTTATCTCATAATTTTTCCACCTCTATTTTCTTGTTATAGTGTACCACAGAATTTATATTTTTTGTGGTATGTTGATCTCCTTTGATTTGTTGAATCACCCATTCAGAGGGAAATTTAATTACTTGATGCAACATGGAGGGTATAACTTTCATGTCGTGGATCCATGGACTTCCAATGATCACGTTATAAGCCATGTGAGTATCGATGACTTGGAACTTAGCTCTTTTGATCACCCCCCTCAACATAAGTGCTAAGCTCAATTTCTCCTTTTGTTATAACTGTAGAGTTATCAAACCCTGATATGGCTCGTGCTTTTGGGATGACTTGATCCCCCAGCAACATTTCTTCCACGACTCTAAGCAAAATAATATTGACTGAACTGCCTGGATCAATCAACACTCTTTTCACGTTAGTGTCATGAATAAGTAAAGATATTACCAGAGCATCGTTATGTGGAAGCATTAATCCGCTACTATCTGCATCATCGAAGGTTATATCGTCTTCTTCACGAGCACGTTTCCCGTGTGTAATTGTGAACTTTGTGGTTGTTTTGCGAATCACTCCGTTTACTTTTTCACCCCGTGTATTATGTTAACGGTTCGTTTTGGAGAAGGAGGGTTCGGGGGCTCCTGCCTGTTCCTCATATATGCTTGTTTACCTTTATCACTAAACAATTATGTTAAATAGCCCTGTTTTAACAAATTTTCTAATTCACCTTATAAAAATCTGCAATCGTAGTTTTGTGCCCATGATCGTTGTTAAATTCACACCAGTGATCTGGGTTTCTTCTACTTGGATTTGACCGCATCTCTTTGGACCACTTAACCTTGTCTCCCATGTTCTTCAATATTGAGACAAGTTCAGTAGTACTTACATTAAAGGTATGATCCCCAATTTGAGTACTACCTCTAGGTCGTTCATCTCGATCTTTTCTAGATCTAGACGAGGATGAGACTACATCTCTTCCTTGTGGTCTATAGTCTGACCTAGTGTTTTCGAACCTGGAGAGGATATCGCGTCTCGAAGGTCCTAAGTAAGGATCGTACCTATTTTTACCTGATATTCTATCTGATTCAAGACGCTTGGTCTGGAATGATCTTCATCTTTCAAGCGAGCAATGATATCTTCTTCTATTCTGAGTTTAGTACTGTACCTATTATATATATCGTTCCATGTTGTGGCGGGGAATTCTCTTAGATTCTCCTTAAGTCGCCTGGTGGCTTCTGAGCTTTTATCGTTCAAGTTGCTTGCAAAT